>JAZHYW010030272.1:0-24861 GCA_037355805.1 Ixodes ricinus
GGACACTTGCAACCATATTATACTACACAGAATGCTTTGCTTTAAAAGTTCCAAAATTTTTTAAAAAGAATAGCCATAAAAGTTACATTAATGCTTGTCTGTGTAGGCGAGTTTATGAACTGGGAGCATATAATATAGGGGGCTAATCATTACGATACATAAAAAAATTAACTATAATTTGTTAGTTAACTTTTAATTAGTGAAAGTAAACATATTGTTTTAGTCTAGAAACTTGCTCAGCATCAGTGAAAACCACTAAATCAGTATATTTTAAAAATACCTTAAGTACATGGGAAGCACAGGGGTGCGCTAAAGTTGCCACTCATGGAGCAGGTGAAAGGCTGGCGATGCAGATGATAAGATTATCATCAACATTTTCGCACAGTCTTCCACCTGCTTTATCAGTGGCAACTTTAGCGCACCCTCGTGCTTGCTACTTGAGGTCTTTCTAAAATTTACCTGATTTAGTGGTTTACAAAATACACTAAGCAAGTTTCTAACTGGAACTCCTATGTTTATTTTTACTACTTAAAAAGTTGATAAACGGATTCGCGTGCAATTATCCGACGTTTCGTGACAAATGGCCCCTATATTATGTCCCCTAGCGTATAACTCACCCGCACAGAACAGATTAGCGTAGCTTACGGCTTTTTCTAGAAAAAAATCTGGACCGCCTAAAAAAACACCCTGCATACCGCAAGATACTGCACCCGTAAATATACCCCCGAAATACCACAGATGCTCGGTATTGGTGTATTTACAATATAATGCCTTGCAGGGTGCCACATTCCACTTCCTTCCCAACAAGCTTACCATTTGGGCACCATCACTCGTTTCAAAAGTCAACACTGGAAGTTCCTCCAAGTCGGATGTCAAATCCATGGAGCAGCTCCACTCTAGGTTCCTATATTCCAGCAACTGCAAGGAATAAACCCAGATTTGGTCTGTTTTCCTTATTTCTACAGAAATATTTATTGGCCTATCTACAGTTTTAGCCTCGAAGCCAACTGTGGTGCCCTTGGTAACACCATAGGAAGAACGACCATTTGAGTCAATGTTGCACGCCAGAACACCTTTTTTCTCAAAACAACAAAACAAAATTAAACATGCAATTGCAAACTGATTGTGAAAAATAGTCTGGTAATGATAATAATAATGAAGTGCGTGATGCCAACACAGAACCAAACACAGCATTATCTCCCATTTAAAAAGATAACTTCCATACAAACCAAACTTATTAAAACTTCTGCAAGAAATCATAATGCTGTAAACCCAAGCAAAAATAAAATGTCAGTATCTGAAAACCTCCATGCTCACCACTTCACACATATATGTCGCGGAATAACTAACCCCCACTGGTGGCTTTTCTGTCAGAGTTGATGGCGGTCACACAGCACTGTCCAGCTAAGACCTCTCAAGTTTTCTACCGCCTGAATCACCGCCTTGTTCAAAAGTTGTGCAGAACAATCATTATGTTTGTCAAACTCGGGAGTTATCAGGATTTCTAGAATTGTCTCATAACTCTACTACCAGTATTCTGCAGCAAGCACAGTGAGTTAAACGTTCACGATCAAAACTTCTAAATAAAACACTCGAAAGAGAACTCCTATGAAGTCTTCAAATAACCATCGACATCTCGCTAATTATCTTGTACCACAGGAGTGACGGACATTAATTTCTGTTCGCCAAGAGAACAAAATTAGCTTCTTGAACCCCAGAGCAATTATTATAGTGATTGTTCACAAACATGCTCTTTTAAGATTACGTATTTACTCGCACAATGAACGCACTCGCGTAATGAACGCACCCCCAAGTCGGCTCTCAAAATTTCGACTTTTTTTTTCACTCGCGTAATAAACGCACCCCCAACTCGCAGACGTCAAAATTTTGACCCCTCCCCCACGCGCGCGAAATGAACGCACTTTTTTATCCTGGTGCAGCGAGGTCGCGAATGCATGGGCAGCGTGAGCGAACAAAACGCCTTGTAAAAGGCGTTAAAAAATAAAAAAAGATCCAACGGAAGCAAAAAAAAAACATTAAAAAGAGCTCTTTTTTTTGCGCAGCGCAGTCTGGTTTTGGTTTGCGCGCCGTGCGCTAAGAGTTAAGAAAGAGAAGCGGAGAAGCACTCGCCTAAGCGCGAAACAAAACAGCTTGCGAAAGGCGGCAAAAAAAAAAAAAATCCACAAAACCTAAAAAAAAAAAACTTTTTTTTTTTTTGCACAGAGCAGTTTGGTTTTGGGGTCGCGCGTCACGCGCAAGAAGTTAGGAAAGAGAAGCGGTGAAGCCCTCGCCAAAGCAAAGCGAAACAACTTGCGAAAGACAGCAAAAAAAATAAATAAAATAAAACAATCCACGGATTTAGAGAAAAAAACAAACATAGTTTTTTTTTTCTTTTTTTGCACAACGCAGTTTGGTTCCAGGGTCGCGCGCCGCGCGCAAGGAGATAAGAAAGAAAAGCGGAGAAGCCCTCGCCTAAACAAAGCGCACATAAGGAAGATCCTGCCTCTCGCCTCCTCCTCGCACTTTGGAAAGAGAAGCGAGGAGCCCTCGAAATGAACGCACTTTTCTATCCCGGTGCAGCGAGGTCGCGAATGCATGGGCAGGGTGGGCAAACAAAACAACTTGCGAAAGGCGGGGAAAAAAACAAAAAAACACGGAAGCAAGAAAAAAAAACATTGAGAGGAGCATTTTTTTTTTTTGCGCATCGCAGTTAGGTTTTGGAGTCGCCGCGCGCGCGCAAAGAGATAAGAAGTTACGTCGATTTTTCCGGGATAAAAGGTCCGTTCATTGTGCCAGTAAATAAGGACGCAAAAATTTTACCTCGCGTAATGAACGCACCCCCAACTTTGCCTCGATTTTTCGGGAAAAAAGTGCGTTCATTCTGCGAGTAAATACGGTAGTAGATGACAAAAAATGTTGGTTGTTTGTCGTCTTAGTGGGACGAGTCCTCAAGATGCTTAGTTTTTTCAGAGGTGAGTCTCTTGACAAAACACCGGCTACCATTCTGAGGCTTGAGAGGCTTCCTTCGAGTTCCTCCTGTGTTTTCCTTCCACTGGTCCTCAGTCTTTTTTTGCACCGTTTTTAATACCATTTACACATGACCAACCACCTAGCCCAACTACACACCTTGTTAAGTTCCTCCAACTAGCTTCTGCTACCTTTGTGCTCTGTGACACACAAAAATTATAAATAAGCTTGTATCAGTAAGCAGATAGTGGTACGCTAATGATGAGTGGATACAATATATTTGCACCTGACAAAGAACCATCCCACGGTGCTCCAGAGCCTTCCCCAGTTCGATAATAAAGAGGTTGGAGGTACACAAAATCCCAGCAGGGTAAAGGAAGAGTTACCTTGAGCTGCAGGACAGAGTTCCCAACTTCTGCATTCCAAAGCTCCACACTCTGGCCAGCTTCCAAACAGAACAACTTGCTGGTGTTCTTGCGGGACAAAACAAAAGTACAACTTTGTTTGATCCAATGACTGGCAATGCAATTGAGCTGCAGACGCTCTAATTTTCACAATAACCTACCACAACTAAAAACGAGGGATAATTCACAATGTCGTAGGAGGATGTACGGGAATTGCTATACACACAGAGGGTGCATGCTTAAAGCAGTCCATTACTACTGCACAATTCTAGATTAGGATAGGCAAGAAACATTCCATCCCAATGAAAACTTTACAGGCAACCAAGATACCCGGTTGGGAAAGTTGCTGCATTTACCCAAACCTAAAAGAACCTATAGCATCTAAGATGATACTCAAGTATCAAGAAACAAGATATTAAAAATAAGTTTTTTTTATTAATATAACAGTCATACGAAAGGCTTAAAAGTTTTGTTACATGGAGGCTTTGATTATCCAGAAGTACAATATCAATCCTAGGGCCACTTGGTTTTGTAGACCATATGTACAGTTTACAAATAAGCAGCATGGTCCTAAGCACTAAGCTCAAATGGTAGCTCCACTATTTTTTAAACAAAAGCACACATCTATGGTTTTTGAAGAGTTCTGGTTTCAGAAACAATATCCCTTACAGCTTCCCCAGCTAGGGTTCAACCCACTAGGTACATGAATCTAATGTCACACGGTTATAGCAATTCCTTCCTACAAAGAAGGGACTGTTAAATGCAGTGATGTAGCCAGGTGTTTTTATTTTTATTTTTGGTGGGGGGGGGGGGGGATGAGTTTCAGGTGGCTGGAATGCCCACGACTTTGGGTGTGGGGGAAAATGCTTGTGCATGTTATAGGGTAGGCTGGAATGATTTTCAAAGGTGGGGGGGGGGGAGGGGGTCGTTTAAGCTTCATAAGGTTCAAGCATTCAATTATTCCAACCTTGCTATGCCACTGGTTGAATGGCACATTAACCTCCTGTTAAGCTTCATAAGGTTCAACCATTCACCATTCAACCTGGCTATGCCACTGATTGAATGGCACATCAGTCTCCTGTAGCTTGGGGGTTTGGATCCAATTCTTATTAGTATGAATAGATTTTAATGATACCATCCAAAGCAGGGCCAAAGAAAAGAGGAGACCCACCTCTAACTTGAGGTAAAGCCTGCACGGCAGCAGGTTTCGCACAAGTACGGTGGGGCGAAGCTGAATGCTGTGGAGCATCATGGTCGAGCCTTTGCCCGAGCTTTCGTCGTACTTCACTGGTTCCTTTTCACCCGCCACCTGCAACAAGTAAAAGCAATGCCAGGCACCTTCTACTTAATCATACTGCAACAAACTATTACACATATTCATATATCATGCCAAAAACATACAGTGCAATCCACTCATAACAATGAGAAAACCCAAAAATTCAAACATTACAACCGATTATCATTGTATCTGGACAAGAAACTGATCGTTTCTGGTCTAGAAACTCTAAAACTCGTCATTATAAGCACTAAATCGTTATATGTGGTGTCGTTATAAGTGGATCGCACCATATTACTTTAAAAAAATGCTATTGGAAAAAAAAAATGTTAGCCACTGAAATTACATTTGCAGTGCAGAGAGGCTAAAAGTATCCAAACGTGGCATTGTTGTTTGCTTTATATTGACCATGCAGCCCCGAGAAAATTTTGAGATAACTTGATGCTGGTAAGAGCAAGAATTAGCATTGATGTTATATAAATTTGTGCTCAGAAGATATATAAAACAACAGTGTTGACCAATATTCTGGAATAAGGAAACTTCCTCCCAGAAGATTCACGCTGCTCTACAATAAGTGCGATCAGCTTTGCACCATTACTCAAAGCTGGCTTGGCCTTTCTTATGCCTAATTTTGGGGGGACAAAAAAAAAAAAGAAAAAGAGTGTATTGAAATTATTTTGTTGCTTCTCAGCAACACCTTGAATTGCCAGCATCATCAGTCGCTGAACAAAGCAATTATGAAGTCGATGTCCCTTGGAGTTGCTATTGAAACAGCTGATGTAATCCATGTGTATTCACCTTTGACAAGCATGGCCTTTTTTCATGGTTTGACAGAATCGAAGCACACACTCTACAAAAAAAAAAAGTCTTTGACGCGCGAAGGTCAATTGTAAGTCGACGGTGTTATTGGCTTGCAAGGACATTTTGCCACTAGGCATCTGCTCAGCTTTTACGGTGTCTACACGCACCTGTTGGAGGTTATACATCGGTTCCTCACTCTACCGCATTTCCACAGTAAAAGGACAGGCAAAAGAACACCTCTTATTATGTAAGGTGAGTGTGCAAGTCGGCATTCTAATAAACACCAAACTAGCTTAATTGTACCAGATATGCACTCATAATTAAACAATAGGACATCAGCATATGGCATTGAACAAGTCAATGCTATATGCTGTGCACCCATGACACACCATATAATAAGATATATCTAAAAAAACTTTTGTGAAGCCTAGATACTAAAGACAAATTACTGATTAACAAAAAATATTTAATTAATGTTGACCTGCTTATAATGGGGCTTAACAGTGCAAGGGACAATATTATCAACTACTTTCTTATAACATCTTTATCAAAAGTTGAATTCGTCTCGGAATGTTATTAATTAGATTGGCTGCAGGACAGCTCAGATTTTATAATTTGCAGGATTGAAAAACAAAAAATGATGGTAGAATACCGTATCTACTCGCATAATGAACGCACTCCCCACAACGGCCATCAATATTTGGACTTTTTTTTTTGTCTAGCGTAATGAACGCACTTTTAATTTTTGGCTCCGCGAGTCTTGAACTGTGTCCAACTCACTTAGCCGGCTAGCCACCAAGCCTGCCAATTTTCTTTTGCTACCAAGCAGCCAGGCCAAGTCAAGTCAAGTCAAGTCAAGCCAAGCCAGGCCAAGCCAAGCCAAGCCGCTCTCATAATGGCTGCAATTGCATGGTTGCGGAAGTGATCAACCGGTCCTTTCCAAACCCCTCTCTCTCTCTCTCTCTCTCGGTGCGCATCTCTAGCGAAGCTGGGGTCGAGGAATTGCCCAGCCCGGGGATGCGTTTCGTCCATCGGGTGCGTTGATGTCAACAAACACGCCGCCGTCTGTGATCGGCTTTCGAACAGTGATATCGTGAAAGTGGTTAGGTCTAAGAACGGTCTCGTCATTCTCCGTGCTGAGTGAGCTTCGTAGGGCGCTTTTTTTCGGCAAAAGGCATGCAAAAAGCGCCCTAAAAAGGTTTGCAATTTATGAAGCACGATTACTGTGGCACACACACGACCAGCCATGGACGCGCCTCCAACAGTGGAGACGTGCCACAGTACCCTGCCATGGAACCTAAAATGACATTTGCGCAAGGTGTGTAAATGCATATAATTTTACCCACCCTAATGAATGCCCCCCTCCCTTCCTTCAAATATGGGTCCATTTTTCAGAAAAAAAAGTGTGTTCATTATGCGAGTAAATATGGTACAGTAGAAAGTATTGCTGGGATATGCTTGTTGAGGTGAAAATTTAAATAATTAGAATATTAAAAAAAATGAACTTTCTGACCTTCGTTTAGAACCAGTTGAAATGTCAGAGTACAAATTACAAGAAATGCACAAGGCAAGCAACCGGTTTGACAAAATTTGAGAGCGTGACAAAACAAAGTCTTACATTGATGTAGAAAAACCTGTTTGCCTCGGTCTTAGAGGGGCACTGAAGCACACTATTCTGTACAGCCTCTGAAGGAGATTTCCACATGAATGGTTCCATGGACACCGTATACCTGGAAAAGTAAAGGTGCAGATCACATATTGTTGCTGAATTAAAGTAATATTCACTTGAATATAGGCCATCCATCCATTATGTAACAAAGCCTGTACATCTACCTACCTGTAGAGTACACAGCTATCCAATACATAGCAGCAACTCACAGAAAGGTAGCTAATGACATGGTCGTAATAAGCTCAGGGCGGAAAAATTGGATTTGCACTAGGACTCTCGACAAGTGACCATCATGCTCAGCATCTCAGTGCAGGTGTTTCCGCAGTTAGAAACATTATCAGAAAGGATAGACATACATTTAGGCAAATATGGTAGCAATATACTAGTAACAAATAAGAACCATACTACAAAAAAGACTAGACCTCAGATGCTACTATATCAGTAATGTTGCACCAACATTAAAAGCTTAGTGCCACTTTTTACTAGAGATATGCAAATTTTTGAATGTGAATTGAGTATTTTGAACCACCAATTCATGGTCGACTCAAAAACTTCCTATTCGGCACTTTGTGAATATTCAGCTGCCGTCGAATATTCAACAAGGTAACGAATATTCAAGTAAAGAGAAAACAATTGGCACACTGGGTGTGCCGCAAAGATCAAATATTCTAGGAAAAAACTTGTTTAATATGCCAACTTCACGTATCCGTCAACTTCAAGCGAAAAGCCCGCAAAAATATGAGCCTGTAGGCGCTTGCTGCTAAGAAAACCCCACAGGAGCCGCAGCTCGCACAAGGGTCAACATGAGACGGGAACCAATTCTTGCAGAGCAATTAATTTTCTCGCAATTTTATGGCTGTGGAGAACCACCACCTTTATTAATATATATCAATAACCTTTTTTCATAACTGTTCCCCAAAATCAAAAGTCATTCTACTATACCATGAACAAAGAATGTCAACCTCCAAGATGGCACAAAATGTCAGAGAGCAGTGAGCTAACGCAGGTACCCCCTGCATTAGCCGCCACTCTCAGCACATTGGAGCAAAATAGGAACACTCTATGTGCCAGTCTGGCACAAGATAACCAATTTGAAACACCATACGAAAGGAAACTACATAGCAGAAATTAGGGAACCGAACACAAGGAAAGCAAGCATGCTGCCCGTACAAGCAAGAATGACAATAAGCACAGCGTAAAGAGTAAAAAGAAAAAGAATTGGTCGTGCATACCGTAAAGTTCTGAAAGAAAGCCCGCCCCCGAGAGGTCGCCCATCCCGTTTTTCTGGCTAAATATCTGTAACATAAAAATTCCGAAACATCGCCTCACCCCCGATTTCCATCGGACAACACGCAATGTCCGACGGGAATCGCATCAACCGCGCAATTTGCTGTACCGGCACGTCAGACAAGAGAGTTTATAGCGGATTCCCGCGTTTTTGTCCGCGATCTGCGTGTGCGATCTCCATTCCACGCGAGTTGGTCCTGCGTGTACTATATTGCATCGTGAAATATAATTTTGCTGCGTTCGCGATCTGCGGTATTTGTTCCCGTAACATACGAGTT
Source organism: Ixodes ricinus (assembly GCA_037355805.1). NCBI lineage: Eukaryota > Metazoa > Arthropoda > Arachnida > Ixodida > Ixodidae > Ixodes > Ixodes ricinus. The sequence continues at coordinate 8,683 of JAZHYW010030272.1, forward strand.
TGTGGCGGATTCCTGCCTTTTTGTCCGTGATCTGCGCGTGCGGTATCGGTTCCTGTGAGAGGCAAGTTTGTAGCGGGTTCCCGCGTGTTGATCGCATTTGTGAAACGCGAATTTGCGTGTCCGCGATCTGCAGTATCAGTTTCCGCGTCACATAGTTTGTAGCCGGTTTTTGATAAAGTTTTGCTGTGGCGTCCCCAAAGATAGCCTACCCCATATTTTTCACCATTTATCTTTTCATTTTGGGTGGGCGTTCTTTCGGAACTTTACGGTAAGTTTACTATGCTACATAACTATTCGTAAAAGTGCAAACTAAAATATTCGTGGGCTGCAGCTGAAGAAGCGTTTACGGGCTCCTGCCACATGACGATGTTGGGTGGGCAAGAGGCGAATGCTTGTGGCTCGGAGTCCGGTAGAGGAAATGTGTAGCCAGCCCCTCGCACCGCCATCTCCGTGGCGCATATGCAGAATTGCGTGCGATTGTTTTTAACGCTTTGCCGAGTCGCGCGACAGAGTCATGTGAACTGCCCGTGCCACAGAGCACGCAAGCTGGGCCGCTTGGCCATAGAGTAATATAGTTACACGTAAAGAGTGGACACTCTCAAGATCCCAGCGGCCGATTTGACCGCCAATGAGCGCTCCCAGTGGCCATTGTAGACCGAAATAAATGAATGGAGGCACGAAAGTAGACTGATTAAATGGATGAATAGCCCATTTTAGAGGTATTGAGTGTATTGGGCTGTAGCCTCTATCGCAACCTTTTACTTATGTTAGTATTTTAATTTCAGCTTGAGTTACTGTACACTTATATGTAAATACACTATGTAGATAATAATCCAGACAAAGATCTGATGCACAAGAATATTTTCAGTTAAAACTGGCTGTACAAACCTGGAAACCCCTTTGTAGGCTTGTGTTAACTGTCTCAAGTACAACACCAGATCGTAAACACAATTTATTTTCATAACAAACGAAACCGAATAAAATCTGACGGGCAGCTATGTCTCGATAATTATTCATAGATAATTACAAAAACAAGGAAAGACAAGCAACATGTATTAGGGATTCACAAACAGTAGGTCCTATAAAAAACAACTTCAGCATATTACAGCGTATACAAACACCGACAACGTGGTACCATTCCTTGCATGTCACACCTGTCCTTTAAAGCCGGGGGCACACTGTTTATACATCATGCAAAAGAGAATCTAAACAAATTTGAATACGAGTCACTACAGAGGTCCGTGCTTCGAATGCTGCATGGCAACGAGTTCAAGGAGAAACTTGGCATGCGGCATTCGAACTACGGATATTGCAGTGACTGATGCTTGCAGACTATCTTTTGTATGATGTATAAGCAGTGTGATCCCAGCATAACTTTCCATTCTAAAACAACTCTTAGAGTAGCAAAGACCATTGTTTAGGCATACAACACAACGTGACTGTAGAACAAATGACAAAACGTCGATCTGCCGAATCAACCACCGTACGCCTAGCTAGCCGAGTCGACAGCCCCAAAGCCATTTGCTTAGCCGCAGCCAAAGCCGTAGCTGTTCCAATTGTTTTTAAAAGTAATCAGAACTACCATTAATTATTAAGTAGCAGGTTGTACACTATGACTATTTATTAAAGATGTAAATATCATAAATTAAAAAATATATATTATTATGGTCCCACATAATGGCCATCAGTCTCTACCAGCTGGACCAAGAAGCCGCTGGAGTGGCCACTCTTTACGTGTAACTATATTACTCTATGGCTCGGCCGTTGTCAAGAGCTTTGAACGAAGGTTGTGCAACCATGGCTGCTGAAGCCTCGGCTGGAGCGGCGTCTTGAAGTAAGCAAACGAGCAAGACAGCAGATAAGAAAGGATGTGCATGCGCACTGTGCGATTCCTGGCAGCAGGCGGCGCGCCGTCAGGGAGTGCGGCGATGCAATTTGGTTGGTGCTCTGGTGTTATCTGTGCGACGTCACTTCCATGACCAAGTTTTTGTGACATCCACCTCCCAACTTCGCACCCTCTTCCAAACACGAGGGGAGACACAGTTTTAAGTAAAGAAAAAAGCCAAGCAAAGAAAAAAAAACAAAAGGGGGCAGCCATGTCAGGTTGTTGCTTCCAAAAGCAAGAAAAAAAGACAAGTGCAACAAACGGGAACTTGAAACACATATTCCTATGAAAGTTCAATTGTGTCGGCAGTTGTAAAGATTAAAAGCCGGGAAGCAAAACCGGCAATGCATCAATATCTCATTGATGAACTGCCAGTTTTTACAGCGGAGCTGTTAAGGGCTGGTTTCCCCAGTTTCGCGTCCGGTACCAAACAAATGTCAACACAAAACTACACAAAACTCAGGACAGCTACCGCCATCTTTGAGTAACGGCGGCAACCAGACAACCAATCTGGTTGCCGCCGTCGCTCATAGATGGCGGCAACCTTTCCAGCCTTTCCATCAAGGTGCGCGACGATCCGGTGGTCACCGTCGCGATGGTCCGGTGTTGCTGCGGACGCCCGAGACACTGAAGCATTCATGATGGACGTCTTCAGCTGGGTCATGCTTGGCGACGACATGTCTGCCGTAGTGACGGGTGACTTTAATGTTGCCATTGCACGCCAAGAGGGAATGTGGTTCACTTCGTTTATGCTCGAGCGCTTCGGGCTTGCGTGTGTGAATGAACCTACGGTGCCCATGACCAGGCATCGGACGTGTATACACCTCGTCTTTACGAAGAACATGCCTGCCGTCAACGTACACACTATGGCGGTGTAACACAGCGATCACAAGGCCATGGTTACTGTTGTTATGAAATAAATAACAACCCCGGACCGTTATTATATGTCCGATTCTTTAATCATTCAAATAACCAATTACCCAACCACACCTTAATCGTTACATTTATAAATACTTCATTCCCACCATAGTACAGCTACGCTGGTCTTCCTTCTTCACCAACGTGGAAAGGCTGACAGTGTTTTTGTTTCCCAGCTTGTAACGATTACGACTGCAGATCCCGTTGAGAAGGCTTTGAGTGGGCGCTTGCTGAAGCTCCAAAGTTTTGTACCTACAAGCCATTGGCAGCACATTATGCGGGGCCATCTGGTGCCCTCATTGACGATAGATTTCAGCTTTCATGCAATGAAAGCTTTTACCTAACAAATAAAATTATTTAAATCATGATTGAAATAAATGGTATTTTATTAAAACCTTTTAAATAGGGTCTCATGTTTTTGGTATTTACCAATAAACCCCAAAATTACCCCCAAACCAATTTGATCAAAATCGGAGTAAACCGAAAATCCTCAAATTGGAACTGTCTTTGAATGAGAAAAAACCCAGGCTACAGAAGAAGTCCTCAAAAGGGAGATGCACGTAAAAAAATGGCAATACTTTTGGAAAAAAATTTGACTTTGGGTTTTATGATGTTTTATTATCATTGAATCTTCATACTTTAAGTATAAAAATCATAAGGACCAGTTATGATTGTGAAATTAGCCCAATACACTATTGAAGAACTTCTGGCAACCCAGAAAGGCATACAGAGCAAACTCTCATTAATTCAAGCTCCAGGAAGCCAAGAATTTTATTTGTATTATCAGAAGTTTGAATTATCAGAAATTCATCTAAGTATTATATAAATGGCTACACATACAAAGCAGATATTTGATGTTTTCTCTACATAGGCCTACTGATCATATGCAGATATGCCACACATGAAACATTTGTGAAATGTATGACATAAGATTATTTATCTCTCAGAAATGTTATTTTTTGTGGACCTTTTAGCTAGCACATGACAACTAAAAACAAAATTAAGTTGGTTTATCAGGCCAAGAAGTTGTCTAAGTTGGACTTTTAAACAGGGGACACATGAGCAATGAAAACGGGCACCGCGTGGCAGTTTTCATAGAAAGTTACGCGGACGCTATGACAAGGTCCTATGTCACGCCGCCACGTCACAGTGTCTGCGCAAGTTGCTGAGGAAATTTCCACGTGGTGCCCATTTTCATAGCTCATATGTGCCCTGCTTGAGCCCCATTAAGCGCGCTTCTCACCGAGCACCGGTGCATTGCAAAGAAGCAACACCCGTGGAAGCAAGTTTTGCGGGTTTTGCTTCTCTGCAGTGCACTGGTGCTTGGAAACAAGAGCACTCAACGGGGCCGCGAAAACAAAAAGTATGAATTCAACGAAAACGCCGTTCAAATTAAACGGCTTATGAATACATTAAAAGCACAGCGGGACAACCAAAATTTTAAAATTTGTTTGAATTAACCATAAGTATGCAACATCCGAGTTTGAATTATCGAAAGCCTACTGCATTTGAGGCAATTTCGTAAGTATGACCCTTCAAATTGCGACGTCACCCGCCCACCGCCATTCATTTACTGTAAAATACCGGGCATCTGCCCATTCTACAATAAGCGCCCACCCCTCAATTTTGTAACATTAAAAAAACACACAAAGGACATATCTTTACATATTGTTGACCTAAGGAGCACCCATCCCCCGGTTTTACACGATTGTCTCTAAATTTTGAATGGGCGCTTGCTCGGGATTTTACGGCATTTTCAGAAATAAGCCTGGCCGTCTCCTCTCTATTACATTCTTCTGTAACTTTAATTTCTTACAAAAAGTATAAAAAAGTTTTTCCCACCGTGAAAAAAAGAGTTGCAATGGTAATATTCAAATGCAGTTTTGCCTTTTGGTACTTTTAAGGCATTTTCACTTTGCACACAAACATTTTTGTCCTTAAAGGGGTAGTGCAATGATTTGTGTTTATCCAAGCACAAATCACTGGTCACTTGTGCTGTTTTTGGTCACTTGTGTTTATTCAAGCACAAGTGACTAAAAACGCGTCACCTTGTTCCGAAAAACTGCTATTTCCGGTGTGTAATCGCAAAGAAGAAAACAAAATATTTGCCGATCTGCCGCTGCTTGTGGTTGTTACTGGAACTGATGTGTGACATACTCTGGGGTAATACGTGAAAGTGAACAAAGACTGTCCCCCTCTGCTGCTGCACTCGCTGTCATCCCCGTGGCGAGCAGACTTTTGTGTCAAACGCTCGCCGCGGGTTTTTTCTGGGGCCGTGCCAGGGGCCAGATAAAACTGTCTCATGGGCCGTGGCTTGCCGACACTTCGTTTATTGTGTCCGACTGTCACCGCACCGACTCAAATTCGAGACTCGCAGGTGCTTGAGCTTTTTACATATACTTTATATACACAGTTGAACCACGATCTAACGAAATTCGCGATTTAACTAAACGTTTTTCGTCTCCCTATTTTGGTTTTATTGGAGTATTTTATCCCTCGATTTAGCGAAGTACTTTTGTGTCGAAGTTTCGATTTAACAAAGTCTTAGAAAATCGCACATATACATTAAAGCAACCTATGCGAGAAAAAAAAATTTAAGAGAAACAAATCTTATTGTCAAAAACTAAGCATAAAAATGTGCGCTTTCGACGATTTTGAAATTGAAAGACAGCATTATGGCTACCGCAAGTGCGAGTGGTTTAAGTACCAAAAAAAATAACTTGAAGACTGCTGCGTACATCGACGTAGAAAAGGCCATGTTTACCTGGTTCACCGACATGCGGGCTAAGAATGTGCCCTTGAGCGGAGAGCTGCTTCAACAAAAAGCACAGCACGCAGACTTTGCTTGCATAGTTGGATGCGACGACTTCAAAGCCAGCACTGGGTGGCTGCAACGCTTGTCGGCAGTTACGAGAAATCTGCTTCACGGCGGTGTATTGGTTTCGTTTTGCTTTCCCGACTGCACGCTCTCCTGCTGTGCTAGGCACTGCTCCCATCCATAAGCGTACAAAATGAGGGTCGATAAACTGCATTCTTCTATTACCACCATATTTTGTAGTGGAATCTTATTTGTAAATGTACACTTGCAAGATGTGAGGCAATTGGAGGGTTTGGGGAGCCAGGAAGACCAATTGCAATGCTAAAAAACAAAAACCTCGATCCAATGATATTCGCGATTTAACAAAATTTTCGGCTCGAAAGACTACTTCATTAAATCGAGGTTCAACTATATAACCTCAATGTATAGAACGCTCCCGTTGTGTCACTTGTTCAGAATGCTTGTTACGACGCTCGTTCATGACCATTTTATCATAGAAAACGAGCCATAAAACACATTCTGTCTTAAAAACTGGTGACATACGAACAGCAAAGCAATGAAAAGCCGAGGCAGCGAGTTACTCACTTGTCTCCTGCAGGCTTAAAAAAGAGCTCGTTGGTCCTCGTGTAGAGTGCACGAACGGGTAGGTGGAGAACTTTGTGTGGCTCGATCAACCCGCAATGACGGACTTCCGTGCAGCCCTCGGATTCGGTCAGGTAGTACACTTCCATGGGCACGGAAAAGTTGTTCACAACCTGCAAAATGTTTGCAGAAAGGGATGGGTCCACTAAATCATGGAGAGTAAAGAAAAAAAGTCCATGACTCAAAAGGGACGTTCTGCTAAGTTTCAGATCATCTCTTTTTTTAACCTTCTTTATGATGCCTTCAATTACGTACAAATTGCTAAGGTTGAGGCAATCTGTTTGCAAATTTCCCTTAACATACAGTTTACACCAAGTTTCATGCTCCCAACGACCGTGAAACGGAAGCTGCCAATCAGAAGAGAATGACCCTTCTTTCCCTCGTACAAATAGTTCATCAGGATGACACCAGGTATCCGAGATGACACTTTGGGGTCGTGAAGCGGCTATTAGCTTCAAAGCTTTTGCTCTTTTTCCGGTTTCGCTACTTCCGATGCTTACGGCCCCTTTGCGCGAGTCGTCTGTCGCCAAGAAATATCCCTTTATGTTTGTTTCATTAAAAATAAAGAGAAGCAGTCAAGTCATGAAAATATTTGGTAGTCGAGATGGAACTGGAAAGTAAGCTTCACAATTGCGCTTTTTGGAAATACCAGCACATGTAAACAAAAACAGATGCCTGTCCAAAGTTCAAAATAATAAGAATCCTTTGGTGATGACAGTACGAACCTTGTGTGAGCCCTTCCATAATCAGATTGTATATTACAGAAAAATATAGTTTTTCTGAGTACTGGATTCGAATAGTAATATGTCCCCTGTTAGGCAGTTTTATTTGCCATTATTGTTCCCTAAAAAAAAAACACCTATAAAACAAGTTTCCACAAGTTACATCCACATTCTAAACTTTATATAAAAAATTACTCAAAAGCAAAGTCCTTTTAACCCCCCCCCCCCCCCCAAAGTAAGTTTTAGGACTTCAAAGTCCGAAACCTTAATCGAGGCTAACATTGTTTACCCAGAGGCAGCACCTAACCTGTTAAGATCTATAGTAAACTAAACAGCAATGTTCCAACTTGGCATTCTCTATCAAAAAATGTGTTCCAGATCCTAAATTATAGTACTATCCGTAATATCCCGAGTCATCGCCCACCCCCTGCCGCCTGAAATTCATAGAAAAAGTGGGGTGGGCCATGTCTCGGTGGGTGAGCACAAAAAGTTAATAAAAGCGGAGAAAGCCGCCCAGTTTTCTCTCCGTATCTAGCGCTGCTACGCAAAAGATACATTAAACTCAAAACTCGATATGGTTTTATTGTTTTATAGAAAAAATGCTCACGAAAGAATGTTTTACTACCGCGAAGTCCGTTGCTTGCATGCGCGCTAGGAACGCCACCGATCTGCATAGAGCACGAACGTTTGTTCCGTGAAAACGCGTCACCACTATGTTCTCCTAGTTAGTAAAAAAAAAAAAAAGAAGAAAAGAAAGAAAATTCCGCAAGAAAATAGAAAAACCAACCAGACGCAACGAGCGAGCGAGCGAGCGAGCGGACCAAAGAAGCGACGAAGAGCGATGCTGGGAAAGCGGAAAAGCCGGCGATCGCGTGGCAAATACTTTGGCGTCGGGCCAAGTCGGGCGCCTTGTCAATCACAAGCTCTTGCGCAACTTTCTTGTTTTTTTGCGTACATACGTGCGTCCGTGCACGGCGTGCTATCAATAGGGGTTTGGGATGCTCTACTAACGTCTGTGTAGGGCGTTCCAGAAAAGCTTTATTTCCCTGTTGGCTTTGTCTAAAACATTGCACAACCGCGGTCGCGACGTGCGGGGAGAAGGAGCGGGTTCGCGGCGACCTTACTTCGGCGGAGACAGACTTCGACCTTACACTCCGCGGTTACATCCCAAAATATGGGGCGTACGCTTACCTCGCGATTCCTGACTGGGTTAATGCGTGTGTTATCTTTCCGATTTTTTTTTTTTTTGTCGGATCAATATTTTTGTACGCAAAACAAACTTTTATTTTGTTATCTTCATCGTTTTCTTATCGCATGGATACACTACCACTTCGGAGTCGCTCACGTGAAAAATGCGTAAGCAAAGAGAGGGCCTTTCTCTCCGTTTTACTTTGTCACGGACGTCCTCCAACTGTAAGGTCCGCGGCCGCGTCATTTGGGTAGGATGAGTGTTTGCAGATCGCGGAGTCCGCGTTGGGGTATTTGAAGGGGTGGGCGATGACTCGGTGTTTTTTTAGAAATCGATATTGGCCCAGAAATTGGGGTGGGCGATGACTCGGGGATGGGCGATGACTCGGGATATTACGGTACACATTTCTCTAAATAGACAAAAAAAAATTTAAAAAAAATTACAGGACGCTTAAAGGGCCATTCACACTCTTGCGACCTCTTAAAACTGGGTTCCTTAAACCTCTTACGAGAGGACACACTGGCGCCATCTATTGGGTAGCAGTGGAAACTTGGCGGTCCCATAAATTTTCTATTTCTCTCGCGCATCAACCTTTCTTTCTAGGCTCGAAAAACTTTTGTCAATGTTATAAACAAACATTTTTCATAGGTAGTACGCACATTTGACCTCGGAAATCACACAAAACCTTCGCTCCAGTGAAATGCAGTTCCAGGGTCACCGTATAGATGGCGCCAGCATGCTAGTGTGTTCTCTTGTCCTAAGAGATTTTTAGGGGTTTCAAGGCACCCGGTTCTAAGGACTTGCAAATGTGTGAACAGGCCTTAAGCTTCGCCTTTAAGAGTGGAACACGATAGCTAAACATATAAACCCCCGCTCGTTCCCAAGCCCTGGAAGCGTGTCTGCATGGCCTAGTCAATAGCATGTCTGGCTCCAAGCCAGACAGGTCGTGGGTTTGAATCCCACCTCTGCCTAAAATTGTTCAAATATATTTTTTAAAGGACCCCTGAAAAGAAGAAAAAATGTTTTTTTAAACAATCTGGTAGGGACAAGGGCATAAAAAATTAATTTTACACAAAAAAAATTTTGAGCAATATTCATGATGCAAGATTTATTTTAAATTTTGCGCGCAAAGTCCATGACGTCACGGAATGGTCATACACTCTTTTCCAGCTCAACGAGATAGCCATACGCTCTCTCCACCTCAACGTGATGTAACAAGCCGATCCACCTCTCCTCCACGCGCCCGAAATGCCGAGAGAAAACAAGTGGAAAGGAGGTGACTGTACGGACTAAATCGCATTGTCAATATTGCTGTAAATTTTTTTTTTTTGCACGTAAAATTAATATTTTGACATGTGTGTCCCAACCAGACTGTTTAAAAAAACATTTTTTAAAGCAAATGAATTACTTTATAAAGTGAAATCATTTAAGACATGCGGCAACCTTTAATCTCGCATTACATGTCACGTTTTAATCACTTTCTATCTCCACGCATGACGTCACGTTTCACCCGACTGTTATGGGTTGTCTGAAAGGTACGCACTTGGGCTAATTGGTGACTATCAGTTCCGAGAGTAAAAAGCACTAAAAAACAATGGACAAATAAAAAAATACGAAAGAGTGCGTAACATCACAGAGCGCTCTGTGTTGTTAGTCTCTTTCACTCTGTCCGTTGTTTCTTAGCGCTTTTACTCTCGGAACTAGGAGGTTGGTTTAAACTCCTGTGCGAGGTCATGTGGCTGCGATGTCATGACCCTCATCGACCAATCCTGCAATTTCCGTCCCAACAACTCTGGCTCCTTAAAGATATCGCTTTAAAAGAAAGAAAAAAGCGACAGGAGTAGTTAGCAGGTTGCTTACCGTACTTGAATATTAAAATGGCAGGTAGGGAAAGTATGCATGAGCAGCCACACCCATGAACACAGTGCTACCAAACTAGATTTACATATCACTTTTGCTATTCCCACTCATTTAAGCACCAATTTTTCTCAAATCTCGCAGCGCACTTATGTCCTGCAAAACAAACCGAACCAACAGGGATGGGTTTTGCAATGGCAATCCCCGGAAACAATATACAGTAGTCTCTCGTTATAACGAAGTCAACGGGATGGCAAAATTTCTTTTCATACAAGCGGTAATTTGGTAAAAGCAGTAGCGCCCAAAAAACGGTCCCCAGCAGCTTTAAAGGTGGATGCGGAACACCAGAGGAACACTCTGACCGTATATTTAATCAAAACAAAACCTTGGAATAAGAAAATAATTAAGTGGAGTTCGCCGACACTCTCATCCGGGCATCAGTTCTCCTCGGACTGCTCCAGGCATCGCAAGAGCACTGCCACTGCAGCTGCACTTTAGCTTGCTCGCATGCTGCCACACAATGTTTTGTGTCTCTCGCGGTCGTTGGCGTCTCAAGTGCCTTTCTCGACCGTTGCTTCGTGTTTACCCTGGTCGCACGTGCATGGCCACACTCCCCGCAGAACCCATGACAGGAGCAACAACACGAACGTCCGCATCGACAAGCGCGAATGAATGAGTTATCCCTTTGGGGCTTCGCTGACATGTTTTCACATAACCCTGCAGAGACCATTGCAGCTTTGGGGACTGTCAAGCGCCGGCTTGGCAGGCATGCTCGTGGGAAAATATCAGACGTGTGCAAAGCAGTTGGCGATCTTCCATCTTCAAGTCGCGGGCAAGCTTTCTCTTGCATGAGAAACTTCTTGAACCCGTCCAGTACATCTTGCTTGTTCTGTAAAACGGTGGACAGTGTCGAACAACAGCCGATCTCATTAGCGATTTCTGACTTGGGCTGGCCTACCTTTCTAAACATCACAGATCTAAACGACTTTCGATAAACACTCCCACTCCCATACGACGCACGTGTGCGTGTAGCGTGTGGTACGCCGCTGGCGTGCCTGTCCAAGCGCACCGTGGGGGGATCCTTGAAGAGATGATCTTCTCCAGGCTCCACCGCTCCCTTGACCTGATTCAGACAGGAGTCGAGCAGCGTTGGCAGCGGCCTGCCGTGAGTAGCGTCGGAACGTAGACGCTGCTCCCGCTGCTACCTGCCCGCATCGGGCGCATCAGCATCGGAAGTGGCACTCTGCCCTATGTCACCCGTTTGTATCGTTTATTTGTTTGCCATTTGCCTCGGTGGAAAAGGGAGAGGGAACGCAAGGGGTCTCAGTGTTCCTCCGTGTAGGCTTGCATGCTTTCGGCACCTCAGTCTTCGTAGTGAGAGTGGTCGGCCGCCGATACACTTCGAATAATCCGATTAAAAATGTATGCACTTCGGTCGGGACCACAATGAACTTTGATAAAAGCAATAATTTGAAAAAAGCGATTTCGTTATAACGAGGGACTACTGTATAAATATACCAAATGCAACACATCCCCAGATGAGAATGGCAGGGCTCCGACCTTGCACACAGAGTAGATCATGACCAGCTTCGAGCCATAGTGAGACGTGGTGTCCACAATGAAAGCCCAGTCGTCCCCAGGGTAGCTCTTGATGGGCAGCTTGAAGTACCGCTTATCCGCATAGGTGACACACAGCTTCCTCACGGCCGACACTCCACCTTCATTCACCTGCACAAGGAAGGCCCCGCCAAAGTGGTGTCATCCCACACTGAATCCTCAATTGGAATTTCTTAAAATATCTCTCGAGCAAAGAGCACATTAGAATCTTTTCTTTAAAAGCCCAAATATAGTATACATGAGATAGAATCCCCATGGGCACCAAGACAGCTGCTCAATGGAGGAAGCGTGTGCAGACGAGAATGCCCCCGGGTGCGAGTTGCCCGCCATACGTCACATACATTTGCCGTAAAATTCTCGTAGGTTCTGTCAATGCCATACTACAGCCCTGCATGACCCTGAAGTAACGCGCCTGCCTCAGCTGGCAGGCTCACGCTGGCAAGTTTCATGGCAGTGTGAACCTCAAGAGCAAGATACTGGTCATTAAAAATTCCTTCACTTAGAAGTCTCTCATGCTCTTTTCTGTTCCGAGATGAAAACACCCCCAGTGTTTAGGATAGAGGTTAAAAGTATTGTGAACCTGGATGGCGAAGGTGGCGTCTGCGACATTCTGGCGGCTCAGCTCCACAAGCGTGCCAGTAAACCTCTCCCTCTCCCTCCTCTCCAGTGTCCCGGAAGTTGAGCTGCACCAATGCCTCGGTTCCAGGATTACCTCGTCAATGTCTTCGTCCGCATTGGGTGCCGCCACCTGCAGCGTCCATTCATATTAAGAACAACTGAAAGCATTAAGTTCTTGCGTCATCCATAACACATTTCCAGTCACATGCGAGCTGTGTCAACTCCAAAAGGCTAGATCGGTTAACTAATTACCACAATGAGAGAAAGAACTCAGTCATATTTCCTACCCTGAATGGTGTGCCCTGAAGGATGATGTGAACCACGATGCCCAAGTAGTTCCTGACAACGTAGGGAGTATCTGGACGTCTGTGGTCATAAGTGGCATGCACCAGGGCTTCACTGAAGGCCTGGGAAAGAAAATTGTAAACACAAATGCACCACCCATCCACAACTACTTTTCTAATTTTTTTTTTTATTAAGCAACATCTTACCTCTGCAAGGTGCTTCATTACTTGCAGCGACGCCTGCGTCACAGTTACTTCCAGGGTGTCCTCAACCAGCAACTCGACGGAGTAGACAGCGGGCAAGTCCACAGAATTTGCTTCTTCTTCATCAACCACTCGCTTGTCAATCTTGGAAGAGAATCGCAGGATAATTTACTTCCATAATCGCCCATGCATCACCCATTTTCACGGGTATCTGCCCGACTTAAATGACACAAAATGCCTCGCTGCTATTAGTGTGGCTTTAGCCGGCAAACGCCTGGGCTATCACTTATTTTACTGTCGTTCGTAGAAGTCCACATTACAACCAGAATCACTCGGACAATGGGAGAAACCAAGATGGCATAAAGCACGTATGCAGGAGTCATAAATACTAACCCTGGAGCGCAATCTCCCAAATCTTGCGGCCACCAGGAACCTCTATGGGTTCCACCAGCGGCTCCCACACGGCCAGCTTCTCGTTGTAGCAGAACACGACAGATCCGAGGAACGCCCTCACGGCCATCTGCGTCCGACAGAGAGAGGACGCAGAGATGTCACGCCCTGCCGAGATTCTGATGAATGTCGGGATGCCTGCATGCGAGAGTGGGGGGCATACCTGTGAAGACCAGTCCAAGACTTCAGCCTCCAGGGATGCCCTCCACAAGAGCATGGGCACGGTGCGGTTCTCAGATCCCTGCTCCACGGTGATCACAATGGACTTGGCGTTGAGGAGGGCCTGCACAAAAAAATGAGTCGGTAAGCCTCAATGTGTACGAGACAGAGAGAAACGACTGCTCAGAAGAAATGTCAACCAAAAACAAGACAAAGCTTCTAAGACTTTTGCAAAAAGGCTCTCTGGCCGCCGCCATTTTGAGACTCGAGCGACTCCTATCAGCCAGTTCTGCCACCTGCCCGAGCCGTGGAAACTCGGTCAGCGCGACTCCCCACCCGCATTGTGTGCTCGAAGTTTGCCCGAGCAATCAAATAAAGCTTTTTCTTTATTTGCCTGTTCAGGATGCTTACCCTTTTTGTGTTATCTTCCACTGTGAGAATCGGGGAATGTCAAAGCTCGTAGCCTGCTCGGCCTTCGCAAAAAACAAACAAAGAGAATGAACGTCAGGTAGACCGCGACGCGGGCCGTTCGACATTCTCCAGGGATTATTTCAGTTGAGATAATCACCAACAAGTCTCCCCGGCTATGTTCCTGGTCTTCACGAAAAATACCCGATAGGGTCGGGTCTGGGGTGTGGGGACGGAATAGACATATTTGTTCATTTGCTTTGGTGCTGTGCAAAAAGCAGCTCTTTTCAAAACGTGCCCCAAAACAAGCCCGATTCCGTCCGATCGTCAAGAAGGGACTGTCGTCGACCCTGTATATTGGACATGTTCTGTTATTTGAGACCTTTCTCAAATCCTGTTCGGATAATGCGGCACTGTAAGGTATGTACAATATATGTTGTTTGATTGATGAGACTTGTTGAATTTCACGTTGTGAGCGGGGAATACCCATGCATTTCAGCTATCCTGTGTGGTCAAATATTTTCAACAGTTAAGACCTTTGTAAATTGACACAGATGAGTGTATGAGGATCATGTGACGGGCTAGTTGGTTATACATTACAAAATTAAAAGTAGCGCTAAAGACGAGGGACAAGTGGAAGACACGGACAGGCGCTGACTCACAACTGATATTTAGTGAAGAATAAAAGGAAGATAAAGCAGAAGTGCAAGGACATATACGAAATTAAAAAGAAGTCTAACCAAACCGAAAGAGAGCAACTATTATTTTTGGCTTCAAAAATAAGAAATAAGAAAAAAAATACGATAAAAATTAAAAATTTCCACTAAAAAATTCAAATGAAAACCTACACCAATTAAATGAAACAAAGAAAAAGAAAGAGGAAGAAGAGGACTCTGAAAATTAATCTAGTTTAATTAATCCGATAAGGCTACCAAAGGTGCACTGATGCATGTATCCCCTTTAGCTGCTATGACTTGCACCTCATAAATTTCTCTTGTTTTTTGATCACTGAACTGCTTTAGGATTGTTGTTCGATGGAATAGGAGAGTACACCTGCAATCACGTCCGTGTAGAGCAATATGTCCCGCCGGTGCTGGATGTATTCACCAAGATAAAAGGAAGAAAAAGCTACTCCGATTCGACTCAGCACATTCCAAACTCACCAAAAGAGGAATCGTGACCAATTGCTTAAGAGCAGCGTTAAACAAGTCGTGTCAACATTCAGCCGGAGGGAGCTTCACCAACCAAATCCAGCGACTGCAAAGTTCGGGATACCCCGAGTCCACCTTGACGGATGTGGCACAAAATGTATTAATGCATGAAAAAATACAACACCGAAGCAAAAAGAAGAGGAGCCGACCAGCCATAGTGCCGCACATCCATTCCATATCACATAACTTGAAAAAGGTAGCCAACAGGTTTGATGTCAGGGTGGTGCTTTCTGCACCTGACAAGTTGAAAAGGCTGTGTTTGAAAATCAATTCTCAACACGACAAACAGAAAAAATGCAATGTCAAGCATGTTAATAAGTTTGTGAACTGCCTTAGAGGTGTAGTATACGAGATTTTATTCTCGTGTGGGAAGGTGTTTGTGGGTCAGACTGGCCGGTGTGTGAACATGAGATTGAGAGAGCATGCACTGTCTCTTAAGTCTTCACCGGCGGGACATCTTGCTCTACATGTACGTGATTGCAAGTGTACTCCCCTATTCCATCGTACAACAATCCTAAAGCAGTTCAGTGACCAAAAAACAAGAGAAACTTATGAGGCACAAGTCATAGCAGCTAAAGGGGATACATGCATTAGTGCACCGGGTAGCCTTATCGGCGAAGGAATTGCACTACTTACAATATTTTGTGTGAGAACTTTGTTTAACTAGATTAATTTTCAGAGTCCTCTTCGTCCTCTTTCTTTGTTTCATTTAATTGGTGTAGGTTTTCATTTGAATTTTTTGACGTAAATTTTTTTTTATTTCTTAATTTTGAAGTTAAAAATAATTGTTGCTCTTTTTCGGTTTGATTGGTCTTCTTTTAATTTCGTATATGTCCTTGCACTTCTGCTTTATCTTCCCTTCATTCTTCGCTAAATATCAGTTGCGAGTCAGCGCCTGTCTGTGTCGTCCACTTGTCCTCGTCTTTAGCGCTACTTTTAATTTTGTAGTGAGTGTATGATGTTGTAAAAAAAATGAACATAAAATGGAACAAACATTTCGGCTGCGTTTGTTGTGTCATGCCCGGACTCACCAAAAAAAGCTTTCATTTGTTTGTTTTTGTTTGTAAAAATACAGTTGAACCTCGATTTAACGAAGTCACCAGGACCCGCTAATTATTTCGTTAAATTGAGAACTTCGTAAAATTGAGGAAGGGAGACCTCGCGCAGGCTGCGCGGAGAATCCGAATTTGTTTGTTA
>JAZHYW010030273.1:0-29973 GCA_037355805.1 Ixodes ricinus
AAAGTGGGTGGCAGACACTTATTGCAACCATACTATACTACACAGGATGCTTTGCGGGTGGAACCAGCTGAACAATGAAAGGAGAAGCAGAAAAGACACCCTATCGCTGGCGTCTTTTCTGCTTCTCCTTTCATTGTTCAGCTAGTTCCACCCGCAATGTATCACAACCAACTAGCTCAACTCATCCCAGTAGTAGGACGCTTTGTTTTAAAAGCTACAAATTTTTTTTAAAAAAAAAGAAAGCCATAAAAGCTACATTAATGTTGTCTGTGTAGGCGAGTTTATGAACACAGGGACATACAAATATAGGGGGCTAATTGTTACGATACATAAAAAAATTAACTATAATTTGTTAGTTAACTTTTTAATTAGTGAAAGTAAACATATGGTTCCAGTTAGAAACTTGCTCAGCATCATTAGCCGCGTTTACATGAATGCGACTTAGTCGCATCGAATCCAGTTGTCGCATTCAATGCGGTCATGTACACGGCATAATGCGCAAGGAAAGCGCATCGCATTCAAGTCGCTAGAAAGAGCGACTTGAAACTTGGAAAGATGGCGAGTGCGCATTCATTCAGCCCATGTAAACGGAGGTCGTATCGCATTTTGGAAGGGGGAAGATTATGGGAAGGCGCTCGCTGCGGGAGCGAGTGAACAGCTGAGAACATGGCCGCGGCCAACCTAGTCGGCGGCGCGGAGAGCGGTCCCGAATGGTCGCCTGCAATTTTTTCCCAAGAACAAACGCGGGCTTTTATTGCCACCATAAGTAAGCGGAATATAGTGGAGCTGCTCGGTGAGGGCGGCCCCCGTCCAAGCCTTGCGAAGTACGACTTGCGCGCTTGAGAAGGGTCCCAGAGGCTTCGGCGCAAGCACGAATGACACTGAGAGCTCCGAGCACTATAGAGCGCTGCACGGTAGTGCAGAACAGGCAGCTCCTACCTTGGTGCCGTTCTTGGCTGCGCAGGAGCCTTTCGGACTCGGGGTCCAATTGGTCCGGTCGCGATCGGCGAGGTCTGGCGCGGCGAAGCGCGCGGAGGCGTGCCCTCAAAGCATGCGCACACACGTCGCCTCTGGTCCAGAGTGACCCGGCAGCCCGGCCTTGAGCCCTAAACGCTTGGGTTTTAATGTTTCTTCCGTCTCGTAACTTCTTCCACAGCACCGAAGACAGCGCGCACGATCTTTACGTTCACTGAGCGCGTCGAAAGGCCTCCACGTGCGATGCACCGGAAAACGTGGTGCGGCTGGTGCCAGAATAGCATAACTTCGAGCTTTGGCATGGCGTGGCGCCACCTTTGTGTAGGGCTTGGTGTGCATTCATGTAAACGTTACCGCGTCGGCTTCGTTCGAAGAACAAGTGGAGTCGATGCGCTGAAGTCGCTTTCATGTGAACGAGGCTATTGAAAATCAGTATATTTTAGAAATACCTCAAGTACATGGGAAGCACAGGGGTGTGCTAAAGTAGCTACTCATGGAGCAGGTGAAAGGCTGGCGATGCAAGAATGCAGATGATAAGATTATCATCCACATTTTTGCATTACCAGCCCCACCTGCTTCATCAGTGGCAACTTTAGCGCACCCCTGTGCTTCCTATGTACTTGAGGTCTTTCTAAAATTTACTGGTTTAGTGGTTTTCGAAATACACTGAGCAAGTTTCTAACTGGAACTATATGTTTATTTTTGCTACTTAAAAGTTGATAAACGAATTCCGTGCAATTATCCAACGTATCGTAACAATTGGCCCCCTATATTATGTCCCCCTGGACGTGTAACTCACCCGCACAGAACAGATTAAAGGGCAACTCCGCTCAATACCGAAGATTTCAGGATAATGAGTGATTTCGAATCAAAAAGCCCTACTAAAACACACTACGTTATTTGCTTCGCGAAAAATGGGATATATATTTTTAAATCTAATTTTAAACACGAGCGGAAATCGAAACCGAAACTTCGGCGCCGTCCGGCAACATTGGCCTCGGGCCGCCAAGTACATGGCCATCACGTGGTACGAGATGTCACGTGATCCTCGGCCGAACGACGGGCGGGTTGGGGGCGGGCGTGTGGCAGGCGCGAGTGTCGTCTGCTCTGCACCGCACTCTTCGCCACGTTTTGGTGTCTACGGCGTTCGACGTCTGCACAACTGCGGCATAAGTCTGCGCACGTGGTGTCCATAGTGTGGACGAAACTCCGAGAGACAATAATCACAAACGGTGAGACGACGACAGTGGTTGTGACGCGAAAGACAGCGGTAACGGCGGGACCACGGCGGGCGGCCGGTCTGCTCCCAAAAGCGAACTGCGCAGGCGCGTACGCCAATCACGTGGACACCGCTGAGCGCAGAGAGGCAACGTTGCTGACGTCATGCGCTTCGCTCGATCGGAGAAGTAAAAACAAGCAAAAGGGGGCCACGGAGATGACGTTTAGCTCAATGTTGGCTCCGCCCATGCCGTAGCCTTGACTGCGCTGTTGGTTGCGCCTGAATTCGCCCGCTCGAGTCAGCCGATTTCGGCAACTTGGCGAGTTGCAAAGTTTGCCGGACCGTTTAAGAAACATTTAGACAGAACTGAGTCGTAATATTTGGCGTCTGGTCTTCCTAGGCGATGCTGAAGAGGACTGCATTGTTTTTTCAAAACCAAAAATGAAGCGGAGTTGCCCTTTAATGTAACTTTCACGGCTTTTTCTAGAAAACAAAGTCCGGAATGCCTAGAAAACACCCTGCATGCCGCAAGATACTGAACCGTAAATATACCCCAAAATACCACAGATGCTCGGTATTCTCTGGTTTATTAATGCGAATAGCATTCTTTGGCTACTTCACGCACTTTTCGTCTATGTATCTATCTGGCTATCTAACCTCTTACGCCGCGGGTCGATAAATAAATAAAAAAGACCGGCGCCGGCTGGGATTCGAACCGTTGACCCTTTGATCAGCAGACGCGCTAACCACAGAGCTATGAAGGCAGTCATTCAACGCATTCTAAACGGTTGTTTATATCTTTACCATAGGACGCGCTTTACAGCGCTGTCACAGCTACCGGTGCGCGCGCGTTCCATGCACGAGGGCTCATTCCGCTCTCGTGAGGCTGAGCACAGCCGCTAGCTCACCCTCTCCCGCGCTCGGGAGAGGGTGATGTAGCGGCCGTGCTCAGCCTCACGAGAGCGGAATGAGCCCTCGTGCATGGAACGCGCGCGCACCGGTAGCTGTGACAGCGCTGTAAAGCGCATCCTATGGTAAAGATATAAACAACCGTTTAGAGTACCGTTGGTTGAGACTAGCTGAGACGCCAGAAAGTCTGGTCGGTACCATTTTGAGTGTTTGTGCGTATGGCGCGTGCTTTGCTCGCCTTCCTAAGTGACACAAACGCACGTGCTGGGCTGCGGAGATCGTGCGCAGGGCTGTGAAAGTGTCAACAAATTTAGAATCGCCTCAAGAGTGGGCTGGCGTATCTAGAGTGTGCCGGCCACCTGACGAACGCGCATAACTCCGCACCGTTTGATGCTATTCGCATTAAAGTAGATAATCATTCCCAAAGGATGGGTTCTGCTGATTTTTTACAATATAATGCCTTGCAGGGTGCCACATTCCACTTCCTTCCCAACAAGCTTACCATTTGGGCACCATCACTCGTTTCAAAAAGTCAACACTGGAAGTTCCTCCAAGTCGGATGTCAAATCCATGGAGCAGCTCCACTCTAGGTTCCTATATTCCAGCAACTGCAAGGAATAAACCCAGATTTGGTCTGTTTTCCTTATTTCTACAGAAATATTTATTGGCCTATCTACAGTTTTAGCCTCGAAGCCAACTGTGGTGCCCTTGGTAACACCATAGGAAGAACGACCATTTGAGTCAATGTTGCACGCCAGAACACCTTTTTTCTCAAAACAACAAAACAAAATTAAACATGCAATTGCAAACTGATTGTGAAAAATAGTCTGGTAATGATAATAATAATGAAGTGCGTGATGCCAACACAGAACCAAACACAGCATTATCTCCCATTTAAAAAGATAACTTCCATACAAACCAAACTTATTAAAACTTCTGCAAGAAATCATAATGCTGTAAACCCAAGCAAAAATAAAATGTCAGTATCTGAAAACCTCCATGCTCACCACTTCACACACTATATGTCGCGGAATAACTAACCCCCACTGGTGGCTTTTCTGTCAGAGTTGATGGCGGTCACACAGCACTGTCCAGCTAAGACCTCTCAAGTTTTCTACCGCCTGAATCACCGCCTTGTTCAAAAAGTTGTGCAGAACAATCATTATGTTTGTCAAACTCGGGAGTTATCAGGATTTCTAGAATTGTCTCATAACTCTACTACCAGTATTCTGCAGCAAGCACAGTGAGTTAAACGTTCACGATCAAAACTTTTAAATAAAACACTCGAAAGAGAACTCCTATGAAGTCTTCAAATAACCATCGACATCTCGCTAATTATCTTGTACCACAGGAGTGACGGACATTAATTTCTGTTCGCCAAGAGAACAAAATTAGCTTCTTGAACCCCAGAGCAATTATTATAGTGATTGTTCACAAACATGCTCTTTTAAGATTACGTATTTACTCGCACAATGAACGCACTCGCGTGATAAACGCACCCCCAGGTCGGCTCTCAAAATTTCGACTTTTTTTTTCACTCGCGTAATAAACGCAACCCCAACTCCCAGGTCAAAATTTTTACCCCCCCACGCGCGCGAAATGAACGCACTTTTTTATCCTGGTGCAGCGAGGTCGCGAATGCATGGGCAGCGTGAGCGAACAAAACGCCGTGTAAAAGGAGTTAAAAAAATAAAAAAAGATGCAAGGAAGCAAAAAAAAACATTAAAAAGAGCTCTTTTTTTTGCGCAGCGCAGTCTGGTTTTGGTTTGCGCGCAGTGCGCTAAGAGTTAAGAAAGAGAAGCGGAGAAGCACTCGCCTAGGCGCGAAACGAAACAGCTTGTGAAAGGCGGCAAAAAAAAAAAAATCCACAAAACCTAAAATTTTTTTTTTTTTTTTTTTGCACAGAGCAGTTTGTTTTCGAGGTTGCGCGTCACGCGCAAGAAGTTAGGAAAGAGAAGCGGTGAAGCCCTCGCCAAAGCAAAGCGAAACAACTTGCGAAAAACAGCAAAAAAAAATAAATAAAATAAAACAATCCACGGATTTAGGAGAAAAAAACAAACACAGTTTTTTTTTTCTTTTCTGCACAACGCAGTTTGGTTTCAGGGTCGCGCGCCGCGCGCAAGGAGATAAGAAAGAAAAGCGGAGAAGCCCTCGCCTAAACAAAGCGCACATAAGGAAGATCCTGCTCTCGCCTCCTCCCTCGCACTTTGGAAAGAGAAGCGAGGAGCCCTCGAAATGAACGCAACCATTTCGTCGGCTATCTCCTGAGACTGGGGGTTTTTAGAAGAGCAAAAGTGACAGAAAACAGACAGGTCTCAAACTCAGCTACTAGTTTATTTCAACAACCTCCCTTACATAGTCCGTCTCCGTCGTCACCAACCAATCACAAACGACCTTGTCCCTCTGCACCGAGACATTACAAGTTCCAGCTACCATCACAAAAGAAGCGGCCACTCTCCAACGTTTCCAAGTGAAATGTTCTATCAGACGCATATGGCACACAAAGACTTCAATCAACGCCTTTGTGTCCTCACAATACACAGGACAAACAGCCCACACCCACATCCCACTCAACACAGGTCACCTCCAAAATAACCCCACAAACAATACACAACCGTGACGGACATCGAACGTGTCCAAGTGAAATGTTCTAGCAGACGATATGGCACACAAAGACTTCAAAACAACGCCTTTGTGTCTTCATAATACACAGGACCGCAGCCCACACACCTAAGCACATCCCACTCAAAACAGGCTCGCTCACCTGAAAATAACCCCCACAAAAAAAAAAAAAACTTTTAAAACTGTAAAAATTGCCTTGCAGCGGTCCCTCATTTGCATGGATGGTTGATCTAATGCAATTTCCCAACGATCTAATCCTAATTGTTTCTCTTACCACCCTTTTAACATCAGTTGCTCTCCTTAACAACTACATCCGTTCCAGACCAATCCAGTCGTGCAGTTTCTACACTCCTCCAGATGCTTAGCCAATCTCGAATTTGCTGCACGGATACCGTGGAGGGACAAGTCCTTCCACGGATACCGTGGAAGGACAAGAGCAAGGTCTTCACAGTTTCGCTGCAGGTCTGGAACAGGTCAACGGGTTCCAAGAAATCCAGCAAGCATGCATGTGACGTTGACTCTGGAATCTTCTCCCTCGAAGGGAATCCCAGGAGGCACGGAGACTACCATCTTTGGAGCGTCATGCAGGAGACACATTTCGACCGGTGCGTGGTACGTCAAAAGAAGGCATGTTTTGGACATTTTCAGTTGTGGAATTCTTGGGGGGCAGAGGTAAACAAGTGTGTACAGAGGACTGACAGTTGCCAGTCACCAGCATTAGTGCAATTAACCCGGAAAATGTAGTGGTGTCGAAGAAAATTGGAAGAATTCTTGGGTAGAGGTCCGAAGTAACTGTGTAAACGCGAAGCCGCCTAGAGTCGAACGTAGCTTCTGACATACAGTCAATCGCATAGTGGTTGTGTGGATAGTGAGGAGAAATCTCAGGCGTTTGTCGAAGATGCGGTAGGACGCATGGAAAAAATTGATGGGAAAATCAGCGCATCCCATTGATAGGAGGAATTTCAAGGATGTGAGAGCGGTGAAACAAGAGTTAGAAAGGGAGTTCGTGAGAACTGTCGCAGACAGATAAAACAGGAAGGTTTGCAGTTTTGCCTGTACAGGCCTTCTCTAGAAGCAAGTCGGAGGGAAGCGTTGGGGTCATTGTTTAATGAATGGAAGGGAAAGGCTGGGAAGCTGAGGAAGAGCATTTGCGAGGGTTTTTCTGGGAGGAAAGCATGGAAGAGGTAGCGGTGCCAGCGTTTGAAACCGCTGCGGCCAACGCTCAACCTAAAATTCTTTTTGAAGGGATCACAAGATTGAAATGCCCCTGCGTGGCCAAGTTGCTAATGAACAGCGGACGTGGCAGAAGGTGGTTTCATGCTTCTTACAGCGGGGCTCGAAGCTGCGGCCAACTTGGAAAAGTCAATTGCCTTAAAGAACTCCTAGTGAGTTGATTGAGGCAATGGAAAAGTCTCACGGAAGGAAATGCACGATATTATCCATGGACATCAAGGACCTTATTGTTACCTCTTTAGAGAAAAGCAGACTAATGAATAGAGTGAGGATTGCCTTTGGGAAGGGAACCTTATTAAGTTTCAATCAGGAACATGTGATTAGCGGTGGATAGTTTTCTTTTCGGTGCTAGACTCTTTATTTAAAGTCGACGGTATTGGAATACGAAGGTCGCAAATTTGTGCAAAAAGAGGGAGTCTGTACAGGCCTCGTCTGTAGCGCCTACTTTGTTAGCGGAAATTTTACTTAAACACGGTGGACCAGCAAGTGTATGACAGGGTAGAAGAGTTGTCTCCGAAGTGTGTCTGCAGTGATTTGTGGATGATATCTTAGTTTGCTCTGTTCAGGAAGGGTTGGACCACGATGTTTCTTAGGAACAAGTAATAAGGTCAGCGGCGCCGTGAGCTGAGATTCACGGTAGAGAGGCCAAGGGGCGAGGTCCTGCAGTCTCTCGACCTGCGTTTACATTTGGAACGACGGCCTTTGTTGGGACTCTGCGGAAGGCAAACCCAAAACCGGTTTCTGTCAAAGAGTAGCTGTCACTTCCGAAAAATGTAAAAGCCGGGGTAGTCAGTCAGATCGCTGATTAGTAATGCTTTGGTGAGATCAGTGCATGCACTTCTGGACCGGAGGCACTAAAAAACCAGTGGGACAGACTGGTAAAGGCAGGATATGGGGGAAGTGTAGCATCAAAAGGCAGATTGCCCTACAGTGCAGTGGAGAAAAAGAGGGCGTACTTGCAAGAAATCAGGAATAGGTACGCTGTGGTTCCTGTATTGTCACGTAGGTGTCCCACAATCTTAGAGCATGTGCGTAAAAATATGGCGTGGATGTCGTGTTCAGCACGGATTTTAGGTTAGATAGATTGACACCTTTTTGAAACGGTTCAGAGGGGCTGTCTGAAGGCGCATAGGGAAAAAGTCGGTGTCGCGTGTAGCGTAGGCGTGGTGTGCGTAGATTCCTTTGGCGTGTGGTTTTAAGTATGTGGGCCAAACCTCGCGGTGTTTGAACGAACGCTTAACTGTGAGCGTATGTGCGAATCGTAAAAAATAATGCAGCAAATTCGGAATTAAGGCTAAGCATCGGAGGAGTGTAGAAACTGCACAACGGATTGGTCTGGAACGGATGTAGTTGTTAAGGAGAGCGTCGATGTTAAAAGGGCGGCAAGAGAAATAATTAGGATTAGGATCGTTGGGAAATTGCATTAGCTCAACCTCTCCATGCAAATAGGGAACCGCTGCAGGCAATTTTTAAGCAGTTTTAAAAAGTTTTTTTTTTTTTTTTTTTTTTTTTTTTTGTGGGGGTTATTTTGGAGGTGACCTGTTTTGAGTGGGATGTGGGTGTGGGCCGCGGTCCTGTATGACAGAAGACACAAAGGCGTTGTTTGAAGTCTTTGTGGTGCCATATCAGTCTGCTAGTAGCATTTCACTTGGAAACGCTGGAAGTGTCCGCCTGGCGTGTATTGTTTGTGGGGCTATTTTGGAGGTGACCTGTAAGTCGAGTGGGATGTGGGTGTGGGCTGTTGTCCTGTGTAGTGATGAGGACACAAAGGCGTTGATTGAAGTCTTTGTGTGCCATATCGCCTGATAGAACATTTCTACCTGGAAACGCTTGGAAGTGGCCGCTTCTTTTGTGATAGTGTGGAACTTGTAATGTCTCGGTGCAGAGGACAAGGTCGCTTGTGATTGGTTGCGACTGACGTCGAGAACGGACTATATAAGAGGAGGTTGTTGAAATAAACTAGTAGCTGAGTTTGAGACCTGTCTGTTTTTCTGTCACTTTTGCTCTCTAAAACCCCCAGTCTCAGGGTAAACGACGAAATGGTTGACTTCCACCAGCTAGCCTGTACTATGCGACTCTTTTTTCAGAATAAATGAACGCACTTTTCTATCCCAATGCAGCGAGGTCGCGAATGCATGGGCAGGGTGGCAAACAAAACAACTTGCGAAAGGCGGGGAAAAAAAACAAAAACATCGGAAGCAAGAAAAAAAAACATTAAAAGGAGCATTTTTTTTTTTTTTTGTGCATCGCAGTTAGGTTTTGGAGCCGCACGCGCGGCGCGCAAAGAGATAAGAAGTTACGTCGATTTTTCCGGGATAAAAGGTCCGTTCATTGTGCCAGTAAATAAGGACGCAAAAATTTTAATCTCGCGTAATGAACGCACCCCCAACTTTGCCTCGATTTTTCGGGAAAAAAGTGCGTTCATTCTGCGAGTAAATACGGTAGTAGATGACAAAAATGTTGGTTGTTTGTCGTCTTAGTGGGACGAGTCCTCAAGATGCTTAGTTTTTTCAGAGGTGAGTCTCTTGACAAAACACCGGCTACCATTCTGAGGCTTGAGAGGCTTCCTTCGAGTTCCTCCCTGTGTTTTCCTTCCACTGGTCCTCAGTCTTTTTGCACCGTTTTTAATACCATTTACACATGACCAACCACCTAGCCCAACTACACACCTTGTTAAGTTCCTCCAACTAGCTTCTGCTACCTTTGTGCTCTGTGACACACAAAAATTATAAATAAGCTTGTATCAGTAAGCAGATAGTGGTACGCAATGATGAGTGGATACGATATATTTGCACCTGACAAAGAACCATCCCACGGTGCTCCAGAGCCTTCCCCAGTTCGATAATAAAGAGGTTGGAGGTACACAAAATCCCAGCAGGGTAAAGGAGAGAGTTACCTTGAGCTGCAGGACAGAGTTCCCAACTTCTGCATTCCAAAGCTCCACACTCTGGCCAGCTTCCAAACAGAACAACTTGCTGGTGTTCTTGCGGGACAAAACAAAAGTACAACTTTGTTTGATCCAATGACTGGCAATGCAATTGAGCTGCAGACGCTCTAATTTTCACAATAACCTACCACAACTAAAAACGAGGGATAATTCACAATGTCGTAGGAGGATGTACGGGAATTGCTATACACACAGAGGGTGCATGCTTAAAGCAGTCCATTACTACTGCACAATTCTAGATTAGGATAGGCAAGAAACATTCCATCCCAATGAAAACTTTACAGGCAACCAAGATACCCGGTTGGGAAAGTTGCTGCATTTACCCAAACCTAAAAGAACCTATAGCATCTAAGATGATACTCAAGTATCAAGAAACAAGATATTAAAAATAAGTTTTTTTTTATTAATATAACAGTCATACGAAAGGCTTAAAAGTTTTGTTACATGGAGGCTTTGATTATCCAGAAGTACAATATCAATCCTAGGGCCACTTGGTTTTGTAGACCATATGTACAGTTTACAAATAAGCAGCATGGTCCTAAGCACTAAGCTCAAATGGTAGCTCCACTATTTTTTAAACAAAAGCACACATCTATGGTTTTTGAAGAGTTCTGGTTTCAGAAACAATATCCCTTACAGCTTCCCCAGCTAGGGTTCAACCCACTAGGTACATGAATCTAATGTCACACGGTTATAGCAATTCCTTCCTACAAAGAAGGGACTGTTAAATGCAGTGATGTAGCCAGGTGTTTTTATTTTTATTTTTGGTGGGGGGGGGGATGAGTTTCAGGTGGCTGGAATGCCCACGACTTTGGGTGTGGGGGAAAATGCTTGTGCATGTTATAGGGTAGGCTGGAATGATTTTCAAAGGTGGGGGGGAGGGGGTCGTTTAAGCTTCATAAGGTTCAAGCATTCAATTATTCCAACCTTGCTATGCCACTGGTTGAATGGCACATTAACCTCCTGTTAAGCTTCATAAGGTTCAACCATTCACCATTCAACCTGGCTATGCCACTGATTGAATGGCACATCAGTCTCCTGTAGCTTGGGGGTTTGGATCCAATTCTTATTAGTATGAATAGATTTTAATGATACCATCCAAAGCAGGGCCAAAGAAAAGAGGAGACCCACCTCTAACTTGAGGTAAAGCCTGCACGGCAGCAGGTTTCGCACAAGTACGGTCGGGGCGAAGCTGAATGCTGTGGAGCATCATGGTCGAGCCTTTGCCCGAGCTTCGTCGTACTTCACTGGTTCCTTTTCACCCGCCACCTGCAACAAGTAAAAGCAATGCCAGGCACCTTCTACTTAATCATACTGCAACAAACTATTACACATATTCATATATCATGCCAAAAACATACAGTGCAATCCACTCATAACAATGAGAAAACCCAAAAATTCAAACATTACAACCGATTATCATTGTATCTGGACAAGAAACTGATCGTTTCTGGTCTAGAAACTCTAAAACTCGTCATTATAAGCACTAAATCGTTATATGTGGTGTCGTTATAAGTGGATCGCACCATATTACTTTAAAAAAATGCTATTGGAAAAAAAAATGTTAGCCACTGAAATTACATTTGCAGTGCAGAGAGGCTAAAAGTATCCAAACGTGGCATTGTTGTTTGCTTTATATTGACCATGCAGCCCCGAGAAAATTTTGAGATAACTTGATGCTGGTAAGAGCAAGAATTAGCATTGATGTTATATAAATTTGTGCTCAGAAGATATATAAAACAACAGTGTTGACCAATATTCTGGAATAAGGAAACTTCCTCCCAGAAGATTCACGCTGCTCTACAATAAGTGCGATCAGCTTTGCACCATTACTCAAAGCTGGCTTGGCTTTCTTATGCCTAATTTTGGGGGGACAAAAAAAAAGAAAAAAAGAGTGTATTGAAATTATTTTGTTGCTTCTCAGCAACACCTTGAATTGCCAGCATCATCAGTCGCTGAACAAAGCAATTATGAAGTCGATGTCCCTTGGAGTTGCTATTGAAACAGCTGATGTAATCCATGTGTATTCACCTTTGACAAGCATGGCCTTTTTTCATGGTTTGACAGAATCGAAGCACACACTCTACAAAAAAAAAAAGTCTTTGACGCGCGAAGGTCAATTGTAAGTCGACGGTGTTATTGGCTTGCAAGGACATTTTGCCACTAGGCATCTGCTCAGCTTTTACGGTGTCTACACGCACCTGTTGGAGGTTATACATCGGTTCCTCACTCTACCGCATTTCCACAGTAAAAGGACAGGCAAAAGAACACCTCTTATTATGTAAGGTGAGTGTGCAAGTCGGCATTCTAAT
Organism: Ixodes ricinus; assembly: GCA_037355805.1. Classification (NCBI taxonomy): domain Eukaryota; kingdom Metazoa; phylum Arthropoda; class Arachnida; order Ixodida; family Ixodidae; genus Ixodes; species Ixodes ricinus. The sequence goes on from JAZHYW010030273.1 coordinate 12,218, forward strand.
AAACACCAAACTAGCTTAATTGTACCAGATATGCACTCATAATTAAACAATAGGACATCAGCATATGGCATTGAACAAGTCAATGCTATATGCTGTGCACCCATGACACACCATATAATAAGATATATCTAAAAAAACTTTTGTGAAGCCTAGATACTAAAGACAAATTACTGATTAACAAAAAATATTTAATTAATGTTGACCTGCTTATAATGGGGCTTAACAGTGCAAGGGACAATATTATCAACTACTTTCTTATAACATCTTTATCAAAAGTTGAATTCGTCTCGGAATGTTATTAATTAGATTGGCTGCAGGACAGCTCAGATTTTATAATTTGCAGGATTGAAAAACAAAAAATGATGGTAGAATACCGTATCTACTCGCATAATGAACGCACTCCCCACAACGGCCATCAATATTTGGACTTTTTTTTTTGTCTAGCGTAATGAACGCACTTTTAATTTTTGGCTCCGCGAGTCTTGAACTGTGTCCAACTCACTTAGCCGGCTAGCCACCAAGCCTGCCAATTTTCTTTTGCTACCAAGCAGCCAGGCCAAGTCAAGTCAAGTCAAGTCAAGCCAAGCGCCAGGCCAAGCCAAGCCAAGCCGCTCTCATAATGGCTGCAATTGCATGGTTGCGGAAGTGATCAACCGGTCCTTTCCAAACCCCTCTCTCTCTCTCTCTCTCTCGGTGCGCATCTCTAGCGAAGCTGGGGTCGAGGAATTGCCCAGCCCGGGGATGCGTTTCGTCCATCGGGTGCGTTGATGTCAACAAACACGCCGCCGTCTGTGATCGGCTTTCGAACAGTGATATCGTGAAAGTGGTTAGGTCTAAGAACGGTCTCGTCATTCTCCGTGCTGAGTGAGCTTCGTAGGGCGCTTTTTTTCGGCAAAAGGCATGCAAAAAGCGCCCTAAAAAAGGTTTGCAATTTATGAAGCACGATTACTGTGGCACACACACGACCAGCCATGGACGCGCCTCCAACAGTGGAGACGTGCCACAGTACCCTGCCATGGAACCTAAAATGACATTTGCGCAAGGTGTGTAAATGCATATAATTTTACCCACCCTAATGAATGCCCCCCTCCCTTCCTTCAAATATGGGTCCATTTTTCAGAAAAAAAAGTGTGTTCATTATGCGAGTAAATATGGTACAGTAGAAAGTATTGCTGGGATATGCTTGTTGAGGTGAAAATTTAAATAATTAGAATATTAAAAAAATGAACTTTCTGACCTTCGTTTAGAACCAGTTGAAATGTCAGAGTACAAATTACAAGAAATGCACAAGGCAAGCAACCGGTTTGACAAAATTTGAGAGCGTGACAAAACAAAGTCTTACATTGATGTAGAAAAACCTGTTTGCCTCGGTCTTAGAGGGGCACTGAAGCACACTATTCTGTACAGCCTCTGAAGGAGATTTCCACATGAATGGTTCCATGGACACCGTATACCTGGAAAAGTAAAGGTGCAGATCACATATTGTTGCTGAATTAAAGTAATATTCACTTGAATATAGGCCATCCATCCATTATGTAACAAAGCCTGTACATCTACCTACCTGTAGAGTACACAGCTATCCAATACATAGCAGCAACTCACAGAAGGGTAGCTAATGACATGGTCGTAATAAGCTCAGGGCGGAAAAATTGGATTTGCACTAGGACTCTCGACAAGTGACCATCATGCTCAGCATCTCAGTGCAGGTGTTTCCGCAGTTAGAAACATTATCAGAAAGGATAGACATACATTTAGGCAAATATGGTAGCAATATACTAGTAACAAATAAGAACCATACTACAAAAAAGACTAGACCTCAGATGCTACTATATCAGTAATGCTGCACCAACATTAAAAGCTTAGTGCCACTTTTTACTAGAGATATGCAAATTTTTGAATGTGAATTGAGTATTTTGAACCACCAATTCATGGTCGACTCAAAAACTTCCTATTCGGCACTTTGTGAATATTCAGCTGCCGTCGAATATTCAACAAGGTAACGAATATTCAAGTAAAGAGAAAACAATTGGCACACTGGGTGTGCCGCAAAGATCAAATATTCTAGGAAAAAACTTGTTTAATATGCCAACTTCACGTATCCGTCAACTTCAAGCGAAAAGCCCGCAAAAATATGAGCCTGTAGGCGCTTGCTGCTAAGAAAACCCCACAGGAGCCGCAGCTCGCACAAGGGTCAACATGAGACGGGAACCAATTCTTGCAGAGCAATTAATTTTCTCGCAATTTTATGGCTGTGGAGAACCACCACCTTTATTAATATATATCAATAACCTTTTTTCATAACTGTTCCCCAAAATCAAAAGTCATTCTACTATACCATGAACAAAGAATGTCAACCTCCAAGATGGCACAAAATGTCAGAGAGCAGTGAGCTAACGCAGGTACCCCCTGCATTAGCCGCCACTCTCAGCACATTGGAGCAAAATAGGAACACTCTATGTGCCAGTCTGGCACAAGATAACCAATTTGAAACACCATACGAAAGGAAACTACATAGCAGAAATTAGGGAACCGAACACAAGGAAAGCAAGCATGCTGCCCGTACAAGCAAGAATGACAATAAGCACAGCGTAAAGAGTAAAAAGAAAAAGAATTGGTCGTGCATACCGTAAAGTTCTGAAAGAAAGCCCGCCCCCGAGAGGTCGCCCATCCCGTTTTTCTGGCTAAATATCTGTAACATAAAAATTCCGAAACATCGCCTCACCCCCCGATTTCCATCGGACAACACGCAATGTCCGACGGGAATCGCATCAACCGCGCAATTTGCTGTACCGGCACGTCAGACAAGAGAGTTTATAGCGGATTCCCGCGTTTTTGTCCGCGATCTGCGTGTGCGATCTCCATTCCACGCGAGTTGGTCCTGCGTGTACTATATTGCATCGTGAAATATAATTTTGCTGCGTTCGCGATCTGCGGTATTTGTTCCCGTAACATACGAGTTTGTGGCGGATTCCTGCCTTTTTGTCCGTGATCTGCGCGTGCGGTATCGGTTCCTGTGAGAGGCAAGTTTGTAGCGGGTTCCCGCGTGTTGATCGCATTTGTGAAACGCGAATTTGCGTGTCCGCGATCTGCAGTATCAGTTTCCGCGTCACATAGTTTGTAGCCGGTTTTTGATAAAGTTTTGCTGTGGCGTCCCCAAAGATAGCCTACCCCATATTTTTCACCATTTATCTTTTCATTTTGGGTGGGCGTTCTTTCGGAACTTTACGGTAAGTTTACTATGCTACATAACTATTCGTAAAAGTGCAAACTAAAATATTCGTGGGCTGCAGCTGAAGAAGCGTTTACGGGCTCCTGCCACATGACTTGATGTTGGGTGGGCAAGAGGCGAATGCTTGTGGCTCGGAGTCCGGTAGAGGAAATGTGTAGCCAGCCCCTCGCACCGCCATCTCCGTGGCGCATATGCAGAATTGCGTGCGATTGTTTTTAACGCTTTGCCGAGTCGCGCGACAGAGTCATGTGAACTGCCCGTGCCACAGAGCATGCAAGCTGGGCCGCTTGGCCATAGAGTAATATAGTTACACGTAAAGAGTGGACACTCTCAAGATCCCAGCGGCCGATTTGACCGCCAATGAGCGCTCCCAGTGGCCATTGTAGACCGAAATAAATGAATGGAGGCACGAAAGTAGACTGATTAAATGGATGAATAGCCCATTTTAGAGGTATTGAGTGTATTGGGCTGTAGCCTCTATCGCAACCTTTTACTTATGTTAGTATTTTTAATTTCAGCTTGAGTTACTGTACACTTATATGTAAATACACTATGTAGATAATAATCCAGACAAAGATCTGATGCACAAGAATATTTTCAGTTAAAACTGGCTGTACAAACCTGGAAACCCCTTTGTAGGCTTGTGTTAACTGTCTCAAGTACAACACCAGATCGTAAACACAATTTATTTTCATAACAAACGAAACCGAATAAAATCTGACGGGCAGCTATGTCTCGATAATTATTCATAGATAATTACAAAAACAAGGAAAGACAAGCAACATGTATTAGGGATTCACAAACAGTAGGTCCTATAAAAAACAACTTCAGCATATTACAGCGTATACAAACACCGACAACGTGGTACCATTCCTTGCATGTCACACCTGTCCTTTAAAGCCGGGGGCACACTGTTTATACATCATGCAAAAGAGAATCTAAACAAATTTGAATACGAGTCACTACAGAGGTCCGTGCTTCGAATGCTGCATGGCAACGAGTTCAAGGAGAAACTTGGCATGCGGCATTCGAACTACGGATATTGCAGTGACTGATGCTTGCAGACTATCTTTTGTATGATGTATAAGCAGTGTGATCCCAGCATAACTTTCCATTCTAAAACAACTCTTAGAGTAGCAAAGACCATTGTTTAGGCATACAACACAACGTGACTGTAGAACAAATGACAAAACGTCGATCTGCCGAATCAACCACCGTACGCCTAGCTAGCCGAGTCGACAGCCCCAAAGCCATTTGCTTAGCCGCAGCCAAAGCCGTAGCTGTTCCAATTGTTTTTAAAAGTAATCAGAACTACCATTAATTATTAAGTAGCAGGTTGTACACTATGACTATTTATTAAAGATGTAAATATCATAAATTAAAAAATATATATTATTATGGTCCCACATAATGGCCATCAGTCTCTACCAGCTGGACCAAGAAGCCGCTGGAGTGGCCACTCTTTACGTGTAACTATATTACTCTATGGCTCGGCCGTTGTAAAGAGCTTTGAACGAAGGTTGTGCAACCATGGCGTAGCTGCTGGAAGCCTAGCGCAATGGAGACGGCGTCTTGAAGTAAGCAAACGAGCAAGACAGCAGATAAGAAAGGATGTGCATGCGCACTGTGCGATTCCTGGCAGCAGGCGGCGGCGCCGTCAGGGAGTGCGGCGATGCAATTTGGTTGGTGCTCTGGTGTTATCTGTGCGACGTCACTTCCATGACCAAGTTTTTGTGACATCCACCTCCCAACTTCGCACCCTCTTCCAAACACGAGGGGAGACACAGTTTTAAGTAAAGAAAAAAAGCCAAGCAAAGAAAAAAAAACAAAAGGGGGCAGCCATGTCAGGTTGTTGCTTCCAAAAGCAAGAAAAAAAGACAAGTGCAACAAACGGGAACTTGAAACACATATTCCTATGAAAGTTCAATTGTGTCGGCAGTTGTAAAGATTAAAAGCCGGGAAGCAAAAACCGGCAATGCATCAATATCTCATTGATGAACTGCCAGTTTTTACAGCGGAGCTGTTAAGGGCTGGTTTCCCCAGTTTCGCGTCCGGTACCAAACAAATGTCAACACAAAACTACACAAAACTCAGGACAGCTACCGCCATCTTTGAGTAACGGCGGCAACCAGACAACCAATCTGGTTGCCGCCGTCGCTCATAGATGGCGGCAACCTTTCCAGCCTTTCCATCAAGGTGCGCGACGATCCGGTGGTCACCGTCGCGATGGTCCGGTGTTGCTGCGACGCCCGAGACACTGAAGCATTCATGATGGACGTCTTCAGCTGGGTCATGCTTGGCGACGACATGTCTGCCGTAGTGACGGGTGACTTTAATGTTGCCATTGCACGCCAAGAGGGAATGTGGTTCACTTCGTTTATGCTCGAGCGCTTCGGGCTTGCGTGTGTGAATGAACCTACGGTGCCCATGACCAGGCATCGGACGTGTATACACCTCGTCTTTACGAAGAACATGCCTGCCGTCAACGTACACACTATGGCGGTGTAACACAGCGATCACAAGGCCATGGTTACTGTTGTTATGAAATAAATAACAACCCCGGACCGTTATTATATGTCCGATTCTTTAATCATTCAAATAACCAATTACCCAACCACACCTTAATCGTTACATTTATAAATACTTCATTCCCACCATAGTACAGCTACGCTGGTCTTCCTTCTTCACCAACGTGGAAAGGCTGACAGTGTTTTTGTTTCCCAGCTTGTAACGATTACGACTGCAGATCCCGTTGAGAAGGCTTTGAGTGGGCGCTTGCTGAAGCTCCAAAGTTTTGTACCTACAAGCCATTGGCAGCACATTATGCGGGGCCATCTGGTGCCCTCATTGACGATAGATTTCAGCTTTCATGCAATGAAAGCTTTTACCTAACAAATAAAATTATTTAAATCATGATTGAAATAAATGGTATTTTATTAAAACCTTTTAAATAGGGTCTCATGTTTTTGGTATTTACCAATAAACCCCAAAATTACTCCCCAAACCAATTTGATCAAAATCGGAGTAAACCGAAAATCCTCAAATTGGAACTGTCTTTGAATGAGAAAAAACCCAGGCTACAGAAGAAGTCCTCAAAAGGGAGATGCACGTAAAAAAATGGCAATACTTTTGGAAAAAAATTTGACTTTGGGTTTTATGATGTTTTATTATCATTGAATCTTCATACTTTAAGTATAAAAATCATAAGGACCAGTTATGATTGTGAAATTAGCCCAATACACTATTGAAGAACTTCTGGCAACCCAGAAAGGCATACAGAGCAAACTCTCATTAATTCAAGCTCCAGGAAGCCAAGAATTTTATTTGTATTATCAGAAGTTTGAATTATCAGAAATTCATCTAAGTATTATATAAATGGCTACACATACAAAGCAGATATTTGATGTTTTCTCTACATAGGCCTACTGATCATATGCAGATATGCCACACATGAAACATTTGTGAAATGTATGACATAAGATTATTTATCTCTCAGAAATGTTATTTTTTGTGGACCTTTTAGCTAGCACATGACAACTAAAAACAAAATTAAGTTGGTTTATCAGGCCAAGAAGTTGTCTAAGTTGGACTTTTAAACAGGGGACACATGAGCAATGAAAACGGGCACCGCGTGGCAGTTTTCATAGAAAGTTACGCGGACGCTATGACAAGGTCCTATGTCACGCCGCCACGTCACAGTGTCTGCGCAAGTTGCTGAGGAAATTTCCACGTGGTGCCCATTTTCATAGCTCATATGTGCCCTGCTTGAGCCCCATTAAGCGCGCTTCTCACCGAGCACCGGTGCATTGCAAAGAAGCAACACCCGTGGAAGCAAGTTTTGCGGGTTTTGCTTCTCTGCAGTGCACTGGTGCTTGGAAACAAGAGCACTCAACGGGGCCGCGAAAACAAAAAGTATGAATTCAACGAAAACGCCGTTCAAATTAAACGGCTTATGAATACATTAAAAGCACAGCGGGACAACCAAAATTTTAAAATTTGTTTGAATTAACCATAAGTATGCAACATCCGAGTTTGAATTATCGAAAGCCTACTGCATTTGAGGCAATTTCGTAAGTATGACCCTTCAAATTGCGACGTCACCCGCCCACCGCCATTCATTTACTGTAAAATACCGGGCATCTGCCCATTCTACAATAAGCGCCCACCCCTCAATTTTGTAACATTAAAAAAACACACAAAGGACATATCTTTACATATTGTTGACCTAAGGAGCACCCATCCCCCGGTTTTACACGATTGTCTCTAAATTTTGAATGGGCGCTTGCTCGGGATTTTACGGCATTTTCAGAAATAAGCCTGGCCGTCTCCTCTCTATTACATTCTTCTGTAACTTTAATTTCTTACAAAAAGTATAAAAAAGTTTTTCCCACCGTGAAAAAAAGAGTTGCAATGGTAATATTCAAATGCAGTTTTGCCTTTTGGTACTTTTAAGGCATTTTCACTTTGCACACAAACATTTTTGTCCTTAAAGGGGTAGTGCAATGATTTGTGTTTATCCAAGCACAAATCACTGGTCACTTGTGCTGTCTTTGGTCACTTGTGTTTATTCAAGCACAAGTGACTAAAAACGCGTCACCTTGTTCCGAAAAACTGCTATTTCCGGTGTGTAATCGCAAAGAAGAAAACAAAATATTTGCCGATCTGCCGCTGCTTGTGGTTGTTACTGGAACTGATGTGTGACATACTCTGGGGTAATACGTGAAAGTGAACAAAGACTGTCCCCCTCTGCTGCTGCACTCGCTGTCATCCCCGTGGCGAGCAGACTTTTGTGTCAAACGCTCGCCGCGGGTTTTTTCTGGGGCCGTGCCAGGGGCCAGATAAAACTGTCTCATGGGCCGTGGCTTGCCGACACTTCGTTTATTGTGTCCGACTGTCACCGCACCGACTCAAATTCGAGACTCGCAGGTGCTTGAGCTTTTTACATATACTTTATATACACAGTTGAACCACGATCTAACGAAATTCGCGATTTAACTAAACGTTTTTCGTCTCCCTATTTTGGTTTTATTGGAGTATTTTATCCCTCGATTTAGCGAAGTACTTTTGTGTCGAAGTTTCGATTTAACAAAGTCTTAGAAAATCGCACATATACATTAAAGCAACCTATGCGAGAAAAAAAAATTTAAGAGAAACAAATCTTATTGTCAAAAACTAAGCATAAAAATGTGCGCTTTCGACGATTTTGAAATTGAAAGACAGCATTATGGCTACCGCAAGTGCGAGTGGTTTAAGTACCAAAAAAAATAACTTGAAGACTGCTGCGTACATCGACGTAGAAAAGGCCATGTTTACCTGGTTCACCGACATGCGGGCTAAGAATGTGCCCTTGAGCGGAGAGCTGCTTCAACAAAAAGCACAGCACGCAGACTTTGCTTGCATAGTTGGATGCGACGACTTCAAAGCCAGCACTGGGTGGCTGCAACGCTTGTCGGCAGTTACGAGAAATCTGCTTCACGGCGGTGTATTGGTTTCGTTTTGCTTTCCCGACTGCACGCTCTCCTGCTGTGCTAGGCACTGCTCCCATCCATAAGCGTACAAAATGAGGGTCGATAAACTGCATTCTTCTATTACCACCATATTTTGTAGTGGAATCTTATTTGTAAATGTACACTTGCAAGATGTGAGGCAATTGGAGGGTTTGGGGAGCCAGGAAGACCAATTGCAATGCTAAAAAACAAAAACCTCGATCCAATGATATTCGCGATTTAACAAAATTTTCGGCTCGAAAGACTACTTCATTAAATCGAGGTTCAACTATATAACCTCAATGTATAGAACGCTCCCGTTGTGTCACTTGTTCAGAATGCTTGTTACGACGCTCGTTCATGACCATTTTATCATAGAAAACGAGCCATAAAACACATTCTGTCTTAAAAACTGGTGACATACGAACAGCAAAGCAATGAAAAGCCGAGGCAGCGAGTTACTCACTTGTCTCCTGCAGGCTTAAAAAAGAGCTCGTTGGTCCTCGTGTAGAGTGCACGAACGGGTAGGTGGAGAACTTTGTGTGGCTCGATCAACCCGCAATGACGGACTTCCGTGCAGCCCTCGGATTCGGTCAGGTAGTACACTTCCATGGGCACGGAAAAGTTGTTCACAACCTGCAAAATGTTTGCAGAAAGGGATGGGTCCACTAAATCATGGAGAGTAAAGAAAAAAAGTCCATGACTCAAAAGGGACGTTCTGCTAAGTTTCAGATCATCTCTTTTTTTAACCTTCTTTATGATGCCTTCAATTACGTACAAATTGCTAAGGTTGAGGCAATCTGTTTGCAAATTTCCCTTAACATACAGTTTACACCAAGTTTCATGCTCCCAACGACCGTGAAACGGAAGCTGCCAATCAGAAGAGAATGACCCTTCTTTCCCTCGTACAAATAGTTCATCAGGATGACACCAGGTATCCGAGATGACACTTTGGGGTCGTGAAGCGGCTATTAGCTTCAAAGCTTTTGCTCTTTTTCCGGTTTCGCTACTTCCGATGCTTACGGCCCCTTTGCGCGAGTCGTCTGTCGCCAAGAAATATCCCTTTATGTTTGTTTCATTAAAAATAAAGAGAAGCAGTCAAGTCATGAAAATATTTGGTAGTCGAGATGGAACTGGAAAGTAAGCTTCACAATTGCGCTTTTTGGAAATACCAGCACATGTAAACAAAAACAGATGCCTGTCCAAAGTTCAAAATAATAAGAATCCTTTGGTGATGACAGTACGAACCTTGTGTGAGCCCTTCCATAATCAGATTGTATATTACAGAAAAATATAGTTTTTCTGAGTACTGGATTCGAATAGTAATATGTCCCCTGTTAGGCAGTTTTATTTGCCATTATTGTTCCCTAAAAAAAAAAACACCTATAAAACAAGTTTCCACAAGTTACATCCACATTCTAAACTTTATATAAAAAATTACTCAAAAGCAAAGTCCTTTTAACCCCCCCCCCCCCCCAAAGTAAGTTTTAGGACTTCAAAGTCCGAAACCTTAATCGAGGCTAACATTGTTTACCCAGAGGCAGCACCTAACCTGTTAAGATCTATAGTAAACTAAACAGCAATGTTCCAACTTGGCATTCTCTATCAAAAAATGTGTTCCAGATCCTAAATTATAGTACTACCGTAATATCCCGAGTCATCGCCCACCCCCTGCCGCCTGAAATTCATAGAAAAAGTGGGGTGGGCCATGTCTCGGTGGGTGAGCACAAAAAGTTAATAAAAGCGGAGAAAGCCGCCCAGTTTTCTCTCCGTATCTAGCGCTGCTACGCAAAAGATACATTAAACTCAAAACTCGATATGGTTTTATTGTTTTATAGAAAAAATGCTCACGAAAGAATGTTTTACTACCGCGAAGTCCGTTGCTTGCATGCGCGCTAGGAACGCCACCGATCTGCATAGAGCACGAACGTTTGTTCCGTGAAAACGCGTCACCACTATGTTCTCCTAGTTAGTAAAAAAAAAAAAAAGAAGAAAAGAAAGAAAATTCCGCAAGAAAATAGAAAAACCAACCAGACGCAACGAGCGAGCGAGCGAGCGAGCGGACCAAAGAAGCGACGAAGAGCGATGCTGGGAAAGCGGAAAAGCCGGCGATCGCGTGGCAAATACTTTGGCGTCGGGCCAAGTCGGGCGCCTTGTCAATCACAAGCTCTTGCGCAACTTTCTTGTTTTTTTGCGTACATACGTGCGTCCGTGCACGGCGTGCTATCAATAGGGGTTTGGGATGCTCTACTAACGTCTGTGTAGGGCGTTCCAGAAAAGCTTTATTTCCCTGTTGGCTTTGTCTAAAACATTGCACAACCGCGGTCGCGACGTGCGGGGAGAAGGAGCGGGTTCGCGGCGACCTTACTTCGGCGGAGACAGACTTCGACCTTACACTCCGCGGTTACATCCCAAAATATGGGGCGTACGCTTACCTCGCGATTCCTGACTGGGTTAATGCGTGTGTTATCTTTCCGATTTTTTTTTTTTTGTCGGATCAATATTTTTGTACGCAAAACAAACTTTTATTTTGTTATCTTCATCGTTTTCTTATCGCATGGATACACTACCACTTCGGAGTCGCTCACGTGAAAATGCGTAAGCAAAGAGAGGGCCTTTCTCTCCGTTTTACTTTGTCACGGACGTCCTCCAACTGTAAGGTCCGCGGCCGCGTCATTTGGGTAGGATGAGTGTTTGCAGATCGCGGAGTCCGCGTTGGGGTATTTGAAGGGGTGGGCGATGACTCGGTGTTTTTTTAGAAATCGATATTGGCCCAGAAATTGGGGTGGGCGATGACTCGGGGATGGGCGATGACTCGGGATATTACGGTACACATTTCTCTAAATAGACAAAAAAAAATTTAAAAAAAATTACAGGACGCTTAAAGGGCCATTCACACTCTTGCGACCTCTTAAAACTGGGTTCCTTAAACCTCTTACGAGAGGACACACTGGCGCCATCTATTGGGTAGCAGTGGAAACTTGGCGGTCCCATAAATTTTCTATTTCTCTCGCGCATCAACCTTTCTTTCTAGGCTCGAAAAACTTTTGTCAATGTTATAAACAAACATTTTTCATAGGTAGTACGCACATTTGACCTCGGAAATCACACAAAACCTTCGCTCCAGTGAAATGCAGTTCCAGGGTCACCGTATAGATGGCGCCAGCATGCTAGTGTGTTCTCTTGTCCTAAGAGATTTTTAGGGGTTTCAAGGCACCCGGTTCTAAGGACTTGCAAATGTGTGAACAGGCCTTAAGCTTCGCCTTTAAGAGTGGAACACGATAGCTAAACATATAAACCCCCGCTCGTTCCCAAGCCCTGGAAGCGTGTCTGCATGGCCTAGTCAATAGCATGTCTGGCTCCAAGCCAGACAGGTCGTGGGTTTGAATCCCACCTCTGCCTAAAATTGTTCAAATATATTTTTTAAAGGACCCCTGAAAAGAAGAAAAAATGTTTTTTTAAACAATCTGGTAGGTTTTTTTAAACAATCTCCAGGCTCCACCGCTCCCTTGACCTGATTCAGACAGGAGTCGAGCAGCGTTGGCAGCGGCCGCCGTGAGTAGCGTCGGAACGTAGACGCTGCTCCCGCTGCTACCTGCCCGCATCGGCGCATCAGCATCGGAAGTGGCACTCTGCCCTATGTCACCCGTTTGTATCGTTTATTTGTTTGCCATTTGCCTCGGTGGAAAAGGGAGAGGGAACGCAAGGGGTCTCAGTGTTCCTCCGTGTAGGCTTGCATGCTTTCGGCACCTCAGTCTTCGTAGTGAGAGTGGTCGGCCGCCGATACACTTCGAATAATCCGATTAAAAATGTATGCACTTCGGTCGGGACCACAATGAACTTTGATAAAAGCAATAATTTGAAAAAGCGATTTCGTTATAACGAGGGACTACTGTATAAATATACCAAATGCAACACATCCCCAGATGAGAATGGCAGGGCTCCGACCTTGCACACAGAGTAGATCATGACCAGCTTCGAGCCATAGTGAGACGTGGTGTCCACAATGAAAGCCCAGTCGTCCCCAGGGTAGCTCTTGATGGGCAGCTTGAAGTACCGCTTATCCGCATAGGTGACACACAGCTTCCTCACGGCCGACACTCCACCTTCATTCACCTGCACAAGGAAGGCCCCGCCAAAGTGGTGTCATCCCACACTGAATCCTCAATTGGAATTTCTTAAAATATCTCTCGAGCAAAGAGCACATTAGAATCTTTTCTTTAAAAGCCCAAATATAGTATACATGAGATAGAATCCCCATGGGCACCAAGACAGCTGCTCAATGGAGGAAGCGTGTGCAGACGAGAATGCCCCCGGGTGCGAGCTGCCCGCCATACGTCACATACATTTGCCGTAAAATTCTCGTAGGTTCTGTCAATGCCATACTACAGCCCTGCATGACCCTGAAGTAACGCGCCTGCCTCAGCTGGCAGGCTCACGCTGGCAAGTTTCATGGCAGTGTGAACCTCAAGAGCAAGATACTGGTCATTAAAAATTCCTTCACTTAGAAGTCTCTCATGCTCTTTTCTGTTCCGAGATGAAAACACCCCCCAGTGTTTAGGATAGAGGTTAAAAGTATTGTGAACCTGGATGGCGAAGGTGGCGTCTGCGACATTCTGGCGGCTCAGCTCCACAAGCGTGCCAGTAAACCTCTCCTCTCCCTCCTCTCCAGTGTCCCGGAAGTTGAGCTGCACCAATGCCTCGGGTTCCAGGATTACCTCGTCAATGTCTTCGTCCGCATTGGGTGCCGCCACCTGCAGCGTCCATTCATATTAAGAACAACTGAAAGCATTAAGTTCTTGCGTCATCCATAACACATTTCCAGTCACATGCGAGCTGTGTCAACTCCAAAAGGCTAGATCGGTTAACTAATTACCACAATGAGAGAAAGAACTCAGTCATATTTCCTACCCTGAATGGTGTGCCCTGAAGGATGATGTGAACCACGATGCCCAAGTAGTTCCTGACAACGTAGGGAGTATCTGGACGTCTGTGGTCATAAGTGGCATGCACCAGGGCTTCACTGAAGGCCTGGGAAAGAAAATTGTAAACACAAATGCACCACCCATCCACAACTACTTTTCTAATTTTTTTTTTTTATTAAGCAACATCTTACCTCTGCAAGGTGCTTCATTACTTGCAGCGACGTCTGCGTCACAGTTACTTCCAGGGTGTCCTCAACCAGCAACTCGACGGAGTAGACAGCGGGCAAGTCCACAGAATTTGCTTCTTCTTCATCAACCACTCGCTTGTCAATCTTGGAAGAGAATCGCAGGATAATTTACTTCCATAATCGCCCATGCATCACCCATTTTCACGGGTATCTGCCCGACTTAAATGACACAAAATGCCTCGCTGCTATTAGTGTGGCTTTAGCCGGCAAACGCCTGGGCTATCACTTATTTTACTGTCGTTCGTAAAGTCCACATTACAACCAGAATCACTCGGACAATGGGAGAAACCAAGATGGCATAAAGCACGTATGCAGGAGTCATAAATACTAACCCTGAGCGCAATCTCCCAAATCTTGCGGCCACCAGGAACCTCTATGGGTTCCACCAGCGGCTCCCACACGGCCAGCTTCTCGTTGTAGCAGAACACGACAGATCCGAGGAACGCCCTCACGGCCATCTGCGTCCGACAGAGAGAGGACGCAGAGATGTCACGCCCTGCCGAGATTCTGATGAATGTCGGGATGCCTGCATGCGAGAGTGGGGGGCATACCTGTGAAGACCAGTCCAAGACTTCAGCCTCCAGGGATGCCCTCCACAAGAGCATGGGCACGGTGCGGTTCTCAGATCCCTGCTCCACGGTGATCACAATGGACTTGGCGTTGAGGAGGGCCTGCACAAAAAAATGAGTCGGTAAGCCTCAATGTGTACGAGACAGAGAGAAACGACTGCTCAGAAGAAATGTCAACCAAAAACAAGACAAAGCTTCTAAGACTTTTGCAAAAAAGGCTCTCTGGCCGCCGCCATTTTGAGACTCGAGCGACTCCTATCAGCCAGTTCTGCCACCTGCCCGAGCCGTGGAAACTCGGTCAGCGCGACTCCCCACCCGCATTGTGTGCTCGAAGTTTGCCCGAGCAATCAAATAAAGCTTTTTCTTTATTTGCCTGTTCAGGATGCTTACCCTTTTTGTGTTATCTTCCACTGTGAGAATCGGGGAATGTCAAAGCTCGTAGCCTGCTCGGCCTTCGCAAAAAACAAACAAAGAGAATGAACGTCAGGTAGACCGCGACGCGGGCCGTTCGACATTCTCCAGGGATTATTTCAGTTGAGATAATCACCAACAAGTCTCCCCGGCTATGTTCCTGGTCTTCACGAAAAATACCCGATAGGGTCGGGTCCTGGGGTGTGGGGACGGAATAGACATATTTGTTCATTTGCTTTGGTGCTGTGCAAAAAGCAGCTCTTTTCAAAACGTGCCCCAAAACAAGCCCGATTCCGTCCGATCGTCAAGAAGGGACTGTCGTCGACCCTGTATATTGGACATGTTCTGTTATTTGAGACCTTTCTCAAATCCTGTTCGGATAATGCGGCACTGTAAGGTATGTACAATATATGTTGTTTGATTGATGAGACTTGTTGAATTTCACGTTGTGAGCGGGGAATACCCATGCATTTCAGCTATCCTGTGTGGTCAAATATTTTCAACAGTTAAGACCTTTGTAAATTGACACAGATGAGTGTATGAGGATCATGTGACGGGCTAGTTGGTTATACATTACAAAATTAAAAGTAGCGCTAAAGACGAGGACAAGTGGAAGACACGGACAGGCGCTGACTCACAACTGATATTTAGTGAAGAATAAAAGGAAGATAAAGCAGAAGTGCAAGGACATATACGAAATTAAAAAGAAGTCTAACCAAACCGAAAGAGAGCAACTATTATTTTTGGCTTCAAAAATAAGAAATAAGAAAAAAATACGATAAAAATTAAAAATTTCCACTAAAAAATTCAAATGAAAACCTACACCAATTAAATGAAACAAAGAAAAAGAAAGAGGAAGAAGAGGACTCTGAAAATTAATCTAGTTTAATTAATCCGATAAGGCTACCAAAGGTGCACTGATGCATGTATCCCCTTTAGCTGCTATGACTTGCACCTCATAAATTTCTCTTGTTTTTTGATCACTGAACTGCTTTAGGATTGTTGTTCGATGGAATAGGAGAGTACACCTGCAATCACGTCCGTGTAGAGCAATATGTCCCGCCGGTGCTGGATGTATTCACCAAGATAAAAGGAAGAAAAAGCTACTCCGATTCGACTCAGCACATTCCAAACTCACCAAAAGAGGAATCGTGACCAATTGCTTAAGAGCAGCGTTAAACAAGTCGTGTCAACATTCAGCCGGAGGGAGCTTCACCAACCAAATCCAGCGATTGCAAAGTTCGGGATACCCCGAGTCCACCTTGACGGATGTGGCACAAAATGTATTAATGCATGAAAAAATACAACACCGAAGCAAAAAGAAGAGGAGCCGACCAGCCATAGTGCCGCACATCCATTCCATATCACATAACTTGAAAAAGGTAGCCAACAGGTTTGATGTCAGGGTGGTGCTTTCTGCACCTGACAAGTTGAAAAGGCTGTGTTTGAAAATCAATTCTCAACACGACAAACAGAAAAAATGCAATGTCAAGCATGTTAATAAGTTTGTGAACTGCCTTAGAGGTGTAGTATACGAGATTTTATTCTCGTGTGGGAAGGTGTTTGTGGGTCAGACTGGCCGGTGTGTGAACATGAGATTGAGAGAGCATGCACTGTCTCTTAAGTCTTCACCGGCGGGACATCTTGCTCTACATGTACGTGATTGCAAGTGTACTCCCCTATTCCATCGTACAACAATCCTAAAGCAGTTCAGTGACCAAAAAACAAGAGAAACTTATGAGGCACAAGTCATAGCAGCTAAAGGGGATACATGCATTAGTGCACCGGGTAGCCTTATCGGCGAAGGAATTGCACTACTTACAATATTTTGTGTGAGAACTTTGTTTAACTAGATTAATTTTCAGAGTCCTCTTCGTCCTCTTTCTTTGTTTCATTTAATTGGTGTAGGTTTTCATTTGAATTTTTTTGACGTAAATTTTTTTTTATTTCTTAATTTTGAAGTTAAAAATAATTGTTGCTCTTTTTCGGTTTGATTGGTCTTCTTTTTAATTTCGTATATGTCCTTGCACTTCTGCTTTATCTTCCCTTCATTCTTCGCTAAATATCAGTTGCGAGTCAGCGCCTGTCTGTGTCGTCCACTTGTCCTCGTCTTTAGCGCTACTTTTAATTTTGTAGTGAGTGTATGATGTTGTAAAAAAAATGAACATAAAATGGAACAAACATTTCGGCTGCGTTTGTTGTGTCATGCCCGGACTCACCAAAAAAAGCTTTCATTTGTTTGTTTTTGTTTGTAAAAATACAGTTGAACCTCGATTTAACGAAGTCACCAGGACCCGCTAATTATTTCGTTAAATTGAGAACTTCGTAAAATTGAGGAAGGGAGACCTCGCGCAGGCTGCGCGGAGAATCCGAATTTGTTTGTTAAATCGGGAAATTCGTAAAATCTGGTTTCGTTAAATCGAGGTTCAACTGTAGCACAATGCTTTCTTAAAAACCTAGACAAATTATATTTGCCATAGAACATAAAAGCAACAAAAAACTTTCTGCCTTTCCACTCTGGTAAAGAAGGAAGACGAGCGAAGCTGTACTATGATGGGACAACCTCAAGGACGACTTCTAGAATGACCTCGAGGACGACCTCAGGGACGACGCCTAGGACGATTTCAGGGACGAAGTCTAGGACGACCTCAACGACAACGTCAAAGACGACCTCGAAGATGTCTATGACCACAGTGAAATCATACCCAGTGGTCCCACTCAAGGCCACTTCCGGTAATCGCGCATACACAGCGCTCCTCAAGCCGGATGGCGACAACTGAAGGTTTAAAACAAACACGAACAAAAAAACAGGGTTAAAAAGAATCGCAATGAACTGAATTGAGTGCGTTAAGGTTAATATTTTTAGAAAACATAATAAGCTAGGTTAT
>JAZHYW010030275.1:0-147329 GCA_037355805.1 Ixodes ricinus
GTGAAATCATACCCAGTGGTCCCTCCGGGTACACTTCCGGTAATCGCGCATACACAGCGCTCCTCAGAACGGGGATGGCGACAACTGAAGGTTGGCTGAAACACGAACAAAAAACAGGATTGAAAAGAATCGCAATGAACTGAGATTGAGTCATTAAGGTTAATAATGCAACCTGTAAAGCTGGGTTATAAACATAATTTAATATGCATTAGAAAAATCTGTAGTGACAGTTAGCTTTTAAGTTACGTTACCCTGACCCGAAGCCATGTTTTAAATGCGGCGATCGCGTTGTCGGTATTTGCTGTTCTCTTTATTCTCTTTCTTAATACATTTCCTTTCGGATTTGGATCCTGCGTTTGGCGTTTTAATGTCACGCGAGGTTACCGAATCACGCTAGGGATATATTCTAATGCGGCCTACTCAGGCAAAAGCCAAGCTTGAGGACTCGCTTCGCCCGTTCGAATTCCGGGATTCCGCTTCAAGTTGGTTACTGGTGGTCGCTTCTTCTCAAAGTGCTCGTGCTGTCCTTCAACGTCAGACGCGCACGATCGTCTTTCTCACGCCGCAGTGTATGTGACTCTCGGTTAATTTCTTAGGCACGTCGGGACGTGACTTATAAAACTGATCGAACGTAATGGATTGCTTGTTCACGCATGATTTTGCAACCTCCCCGTATTCAGCTTTCACACCACTTTTTCTCGGCATCTCATCTCGGCAAATGACGCGAATCAGGATGACTGGGATTTGGTAATCTGTAAAACCATAAAAAGAGAAGTCGGCATCATAGTATCGCATATAAGAAAAAAACATGGCAATATAAAAATTGAATTTACCAGTTATATATTTGCCAACAGGCTAAGCAAGTTGACTGGGTACATTGAACATAATTCTAGATGACTAGTCAGATGGATGTGCCTCGGAAGGAATTGAGGCACCTCCAGCGTTGCTCAAGCATGCCAGTTTCTGGACTCACACCTGTCTTCTGTTCCTCCTCAGGATACCCTGTTGGTATGGCAGCATCTGGCACCTGTCGTTCAGCATGCGTGGGGCCCCTCATCCAAACTCCAAACTGCCTATCACCATGGCATGTCATGCATCTGATCCCCAGTGCTTCTGGGTAGGAAGTATGCAAACTCATCTCTGTGACGTCACGGCTGCGGTGGTGGCGCGTCGGTCGCACTTCCGGTCTGGGGCTGTGGGCAGAAGTCCCTATGCCAGACGTGTATTCCTGCGTTGTTTTGAAAGGAACCAGACAAAAACCTGCCTTCTCGTCAAAACGCCGCGACTGGGGCCGTACCAAAAGTGTCGAGAAAGGTTTGAAGGTCAGTTTTCACGTGCTCGGTTCGTCCGAGAATCTGGATATATGCCGTGAAAAGGGAAAAGCAGACGCCGTCGGATCAATGATTGCTTGGGCGGGAAGCACTTTGGAGTTGAATTCACGGATACTTGTGGTCATCAGATTTATTTGTTTGTTCCAACATGAACGCCAGAAAACCAAGTCAAGTTGTGCGGACCACCTGCGGACCACGTTCAGTGCGTCTTCAAGTTCAAACGGCCGCCTGATTGTTCGAACTGTCGTCTGCTCTTTCAAACGTTTCTGCTTGTCGTCTGCTCTCTTAGACGACGCCGGTCCATAGATCAAATGTTGGCCCAGTACTTGCGATAAGTAAGTGCAGGCCTCAAAAGACTTAAATTTGAAGGTTGGTGAAGCAGGTTCGATGTAAACAGTAGATACAAGGAGATGTTGATCATTGTTACCAGTGACCATCACCGACTTGTTATGCTCTAATTCAGTTGGTCCGAGTTCTGCTGCGATTTTCAGTATCGACGTCGACCATCTCAGCTACGGCTCTCACGCTTTTGCAGCCCGAGCGGCGTCGCGACTGAAAATTCCGAGCGAAATCTCATCATGCGAATCAGGCTTTAGCGTACATTCTGCGGCGTCCCGCGGAATGAATGTCGCCACATGTCGCATCATTCGCACGCAAAAGTGTTCGCGGTGCTACCGCAAGCCTACGGTAATTTCGTCTGACGCCGCTCAAGGTAGTGAGACCTCGCCAGGAAGACGTAGAACGAACAATTGGAGCGCGGAAAAGGGGCAGGGGCGACTAACACTGGCCCCGCCGACAACATCGCATTCAATAGATAGTGTGCTTATGAAAGGCGGCAAGCGAGCATACCCACCCCCACTCGCCGCATCTGCCCAGCGCCGGAAGCGTCCGCTAGCGCTCAAGGCGCTCCGGTTTGTTTGTGAACATGAAGGTTGGTGTATAAAGTGTGCCTCACTTCGTCCATTCACTGTATGCTGTTACTCTCTTTGTTGCAGTGTGAGTGGTTCCCTCTAGGAGAAATTAAAGAGAGAATACCACGAGGCCGACAGACGTGTGGAGGCGAAAGCTGCAAGGGCCGGACACCAGAGACAAGGACCATCAGTAATCAGGGGGATAAGAGCGAAGAAAAACTCCAGAGGCACCTCATCCAACTCTGGGCCACAGAGAAAGAAAATCGGAGACCGTATGCTGGGAGAGGTGCCGGCCGCTCATCCTTGGGTGGCATGAGCATTTCCTGGTCACTATTCGTACGTGAGGTGAACTGTTGCTTGAACTAGGTCAGAGCTCATCCTTCTGCAGCTTACCAGGGCGTTGCAAAAGCTGCGGCACCAGCGAGAGTAACCGAGAACCCATGCCCGCAGCTGCGAGGGACGGGACAACATATTGTGGGAGTGTACTCCTCCCTACACCAGGGAAGCTCTCGCAAAAACTTGCTTCGTTGCTCTGATTAACTCCACAGGGCGGCAGCGTTTTTGATACTTTGTAAAATTAGGCTGAAGCAGATTATAGCTGTAATGTGTGGCCACCGAAATTGACATTGCGGCATAACATTCTCTGCGTAGGGTTCTGGCATCGGTCCTATGATCTCTTATGCAATTATGAATGTCGCAGTACAAGTGCCATGACAATAATCTGCAACATGTCATAAGACAAACTGCGTAAATGGTTGGAGTAGCGGCAGTTCTGCCTATCTGGGAAAAAACAGTGGCTGGGAGATATCTCATCTTCATCATCATCTGTCTCTGGGAGGGCTGTCTTGAGCCCTTTCAGTCAATGAGTCTGAAAGGGAGTTTCTGGAATACCGCTGACACATAGTAATTTCCCGGCATCTATAAGACACTTGAGAAGGAAAACTTTATGCAGTTGCAACTGCGAACCAGGTTGCAAACTGTGAATCGTCTTAGATCAAGGTACTGCTTTATACAGTGGTCTCAGCATTGGGCATGCAAGCTGTAGAGTAGTTCTGGCAATTGGAACTTCAAGCCCTGAACTAGAACTGTTCCCATCAGCACGACAACCACAGCTGATTGTCGTCGCCAGTAGACCTCGTTCTGAAGTCATCAAAAGAAGACAACAATAACCAGTTGCTGCCATCCTGTTGTGTTAGCCAGTGGTCGAAACCAGACGCTTCTCTCTCTTGGAGGCTTGAACAAAGTGTTCTTAATTAGTTTTCCAAAGCCCCTTGGCACGCAGATGGCACATAACCTAGCTCAGTGAACACCCTACCCCGTTAGTAGTGGTGCCAGTTTGTGCTAAATCATGAAAAGAGCCCTTGAAGAATAAGGTAGTGCTGTGAAGAAGTAAATTTTTAATTCCTCATAACCGGAGATTCCCATCTGTTGGAGTTCGGATAGGAGCAAGCTGTGGTCTGCGCTGTTAAAAGCCTTTATGAAGTCTAACTGGACAATCTCGCACGGAGTTAGGTTGTCGAGGCTAGTGCTGAGTGCATGGTGAGCTGCAGGGACAGATGCAGCTCCTGCCGGGGCGAAACCGTGGTGGGGGCTAGGGAAGTTCGATAGCTCAAGTTGGGAAGAGTCGCTTGTTAATGACCCTCTCCATTGTTTGGCAATGATGGACGTTATGGAGATTGGTCGGTATGAGTGGATGTCCGGGTTGAGGGGGCACCGTGTCCCTTTTTGAGGGGCGTTACCGGCGCAACTGCAGGATTTAGGAACAGAGCTGTGGGAAGAGAAAATCGTTGAGGAGGCGAGGAGGACGGGGATACTGCCAGCACAGGATTTAAGCAATGCGGGTGGAGGCTCTGGTGCAGGGCGTTGAGAGGAGTTGATGCAGGCAAGGGCTTTGTACGTTTCACTTTGAAGAATGACTGTGGAAGGATGTGGTTGCTGGTGTGGCCTCGACTGGCAGAGGTTGTGGGTTGGGTGGAACAAAGGTTAGGTGCGGTAGGGTCGAGTAATGCTGCAGCCTGAGAAAAGTGGTAAAGGAAGAGCTCTGCTATGTCGTCAAGATTAAGATTAGGCCTGTCGTGATGTGTGAAGACCGGCGCATGGAACGTTTCTTTTTATAGTGAAAGCATGCCCAAGAGTTTGGGCTGGCAGGGTTGATTTTGCTCCTGGTTGCTGTAGGTGATCGGCATGGGTAAGATGGATGAGATGCTTGACTTCGGTACGTGCTTGGTGGGCTTTGGTTAAGATGAGTGGGATTTAGAGGCGCTTTTCTGAATAACGAGTGTTTACGTCTGATTAAGACTGCAATCTCCTTCGTCATCCATGGAAGGCTGCCGTGCCTCCTGAATTGCTGATATGTCGAGCGAGAGGTCGTCGGCCTCGTCAGCCGATGGGTGATCAAACACGATTGACCAGGAACCGAGGTCGATGAGATGATTGAGATGAGGGGAATCGGTTTCTGAGAACTGCTGGAACTTCTTGGCTTGATGACTTCGCCTAGGGGCTGAGCAATGGATATTTGTGAGGCGAGCACTGCGATCACTGCCTGGTAGGCTGGATTTCAATGTGCAGCAGTAGGATCAAGGTGGTATTATTGGTGCAGACGAGGTCGAGGAATGTGGCATTGCTGTTTTCAGAAATGTAGAATGGGGCGTCATGCAAGTTGGGTGAGGCTATGAGTTTCCAGTACGTCTAACAGCATGTCATTGAGTGGATCAGAGCGAACGGTGCAGAGTACCTGCTGGGGTCGACGCGCTGTAGGCTCTCTTGGAGGAGGGCGTACGATTGTTCACGGAGGAGGGTGAGCAGTAGGCAGACACCAGAAGAAGCTGTCCATGTTTGCAAAATACCTCGACAAAGATGGCTTCTAGACCCGGTGGGTGAGGTGGTCGACGACGCTGGCAGGGGCAGGTGTTTTGGCATGGCGAGGATGCTGCTTCGCTCCAAGGAGGGACAGTCTTGCTGGAATAAAGAGAATTGTGCGAGATTGATTATTGCCCATTAGTTTCCCATCAAGACAGGCGTCCAGCCATGTCTCGCACGCAGCTAATATTGTATTCGGGAAAGATTACTTCAGTGCTTTAAAGTCAGGAAGGTTGTTCTTTAGGAAGCAAACGTTGGAAACCAAACGTGATTGGAGTCTGTAGGATTCCATCGCGCACTTTTCGCACAACAACTATGCCAATGCGCAGAGTTGTCGTGCGAACGCGTGATTGCTGCCGATGTCGTCAGCTGCGCCGGAGGGGATCGGAGAAGTACTTGGCAGAGCTGGGAATGATGGTCGGGTACGCAGGGGCTCCGTGCTCCTTAGGGGATGGAAAGAGGCCATCGGCGAGGGTGGGAGCTGGCACGCCGCACAGAGCCACTCGGCTGACAATGAGGAGAGGCGTCTATACAAAGCGAGAAGCGATACATCTTCGCATTTCTGGTGGAACCACAAATCACAAACGCCGCATTGGAGAGTGGCAACATTGTCGAACACAGACCGGGAACAGCAGGGGCAGGTGGGACGTGAGCCGTAGTTTGAAGGCACATCACCAGTGATCAGTAATAACGGGATTAGGTTAGGTTGTTGGCGAGGGTGATGAGTGAAGAATGCTCAGCCAGGAGGTTGTTTCCATGGACGACAATGTTCGATGGTGATGCTGAAGTCAGAAAGTGGCATTCTAGGTGCTTACGGTTTGTCGATAGATAGGTGATATTTCTATCGAAGGGCCAGCAGCCCCGTTAGGCAGATCAGGAGACGGAGAGTTGTAAAGCGCGCGCTGTCATCGAACCCAACATCTAAACATTGTGGTGAAGAAATTGATTGGCTATAGATCCAACATACCTCGTGAAAACTCGACCTGGGGTTATGTCTGACAAATGTTTTGCTTCTCCATGAAAGTAATGGAAGTGACAATATCGCGTCTGGTTAGAGGCTCAAATGACGCAAAGAGGGAACTTTCGTCATTTGAGCCTCTAACCAATCAGTATGTGTTGTCACTATCCGTTCTTTAGGGAACGAAACATTCGTTAGAACTGATCGCCTCCAGGTGTGTTGAACATTCATCTTGGGGGAAAAGGATCGGGCAGGTTAAATGCACCTCCAAACACAGCTTTATTGTACCTCCAAACAGCTTTATTCTTAACCACATTAGCCTGTGAGTTACTGTTAAAGCAACTGGTTTGTAATCGCACTCTACTGTGTTAAACAATGCGCGTCTGCGCAGTTTTTCTTTTTTTTTTTTTTCATGGTTTATGAATCAGCAGTTTTAAAATGCCTTTGCCGCGACTTTACCTCTATACTTCGCCTCACCTCCAGTATGGACTATTGTTAGCCGCGCGTGCTAAAGTGCCGAGCTAGTTGCTTCGAATGAAGCCTCGGCGTGCTAAACGAGCGCTCGCGCTAGCACAGCATTCGCGGTTAGTCCATGCTAAGGTGAGACGCAGTATACCTGTTCAGACTATGTTTATTGATCTTCAGTTCACCATGTTTTATGCACCCAGCTTGAAGGCACACATTCAAACTGTTTGTACCACCGTGTCTGTTCGCTAATACCGTCAGCAACACGCATCATTGCATGCTGTTTGTAACGTTTTCAGTATCAATTCGTACTATGTAGAGCGAAAATAAACAGTTGCCTGCTTGAAATAACTCTTGTGTGAATAAATTACACTGTGATTGTCGCAAACCAGTGGTGTGCACGTCACAATCAAGCGAAAACGCAACGCAAGCGGACGCGAGACGCGGGTAAACAAAATGCCATGGGGGCACGCCATTTTAAAAAGCAAAACAATAAAAAACGAAACATAAAAAGTGGTTGATTACCCCATCCGTGGTGAGAGGGCGCTTTTACGAGTTTAAATATTTGTTTGAGAACTTTCGTTTTTTTTTATTTGTTGGTTATCAATATAATTTATATTGTGTTAATAATATATGATGAGTTTAGTTCTACATTGTCCTTTTATTACCACAAGGCCCTCGATCACGTGGTTTGCGATTACCAAAGGCTTATCTACAGTGGGCAAACTGTGTATGATAAACTGTGTCTATGACGACCTCAAGGACAACTTCTAGGACGACCTCAAGGATGACTTCTAAGACGCACCTAAGGACAACGTTAAGGACAATTTCTCGGACAACCTCAAGGACGTACGTCTAGGACGACTTCAAGGACGACATCTAGGACGACGCCAAGAGAAATTGAGCCTTTCAACTCTGGGTGAAAACCAGAGTAAAAAGGGTGGAAAGGTGTCGCCATCTATGAACGAGGCTGGCAAGCCAGTTGTCTGGTTGTCGCTAACCGCTCATAGATGGTCGTAGCTGTCCAGAGTTTTGTGTCGACATTTCTTTGCGGGGGACACAATCCTTGGGAAACTAGCCCTTAACAGTTCCGCTGTAAAATAAAACGCGGCAATTTAGCCACCACCAGCGTCCGGAATCGCGCCTGCACAGGCTGCCACAGCCGACTGACGAAAAACTTGCAGGCCAGCGCAGTCAGGCAACACTGACATACACTCAAAAGCGGGGACGCGCACTGTAAATTACTTTGTTCGAGACTGCCGCTGGAAATGTCTTCAGTCACTGTCAAGGTGAGAACAGCAGAAAATTGCTTCAGCTGTCCCACCTCCGGCACAAGCTTCCCATCTCCGGCAACGCTGGATTGTCTCAGGCACCTTGAGCGTGTGCACGGAACCAAAAACGGCGGAAGGCATGGAGCGTGTGCTGGACGTCGGGTGTTTGAAAGACACGCCCGGTCGTTTCCGTTTTGTCGGTGACCACACCCTGAGCAGAGCCAGTTTCATCATCACCCCTACCCCTGCTCCACCCAGCCCACGGCGGCTAAGCCATAGACCCCAACTAGAAAAAAAGGATTACGATACAAAAGAGCAACCCCAGCATGATTGACACGCTAGCGGCCTTGTGTCCATAAGCTACAATGCCGTTGGCGTCAGTGCAGGTTTTTAGTCAGCGTGCCCTGCACTGGTATTTCTCATATATGTTCCCCTTGCAGTTTTTCTTCTTTTACAGCGAAGGTGTTATGCAACAGGATTTGGGAAAAATGCGTCCGCAGACGTTGACAGAAAACTCCCCATTGGTCGTGGCAAGTATGAATAAATAAAAATAAAAAAGAGGGGGCAACCAGCCTGAGTGAGCCTTCCTTGGCATTATTAGATAGTGAGGTCCTGATCCCTAGTATCACTTCTACCCATCGTCCTAGAGGCCGCCCTAGGCGTCTCCCCTAGGCGTCATCCAGAAGTCGTCCTTAAAATAGTCCGAAAGGTCGTCCTTCAAGTCGTCCTTGAGGTGGTCCTCTCAGCATTGTCCTAAACGTAAAAATAACTGCTTCGCTGGTCCTCCATCTTGACGTGAAGGGAAAGGCTCTACAATATTTTTCCCTCGAGGGGAAGAGAAAAAAAGTGGGGGGGGGGGGGGGGCGACATTGCTACCGTATTTACTCGCACAATGAACGCACTCGCGTAATGAACGCACCCCCCAAGTCGGCTCTCAAAATTTCGACTTTTTTTTCCCTCGCGTAATAAACGCACCTTCAACTCGGACTTAAAAATTTTGACCCCTCCCGCCACGCGCGCGAAATGAATGCACTTTTTTATCCTGGTGCAGCGAGGTCGTGAATGCATGGGCAACGTGGGCGAATAAAACACCTTGCAAAAGGCGTTAAAAAAATAAAAAAAGATCTAACGGAAGCAAGAAAAAAAAACATAGAGAGGAGCTTTTTTTTTTTCTTGCACAGCGCAGTCTGGACTTTGAGTTGCGCGCCTTGCGCAAGGAGATAAGAAAGAGAAGCGGAGAAGCCCTCGCCTAAGCAAAGCGAAACAAAACAACTTGCAAAAGGCGGCGAAAAAAAAAAAAAATCCACGGAAAGAAGAAACAAACATAAAGAGAACCTTTTTTCTCTTTTTCTTTTTTTGCACAGCGCAGTTTGGTTTTGGAGTCGCGCGCCGCGCGCAAAGAGATAAGAAGTTACGTTGATTTTTCGGGATAAAAGGACCGTTCATTATGCGAGTAAATACGGACGCAAAAATTTTACTTCGCGTAATGAACGCATCCTCCAACTTTGCATTGATTTTTCGGAAAAAAAGTGTGTTCATTCTGCGAGTAAATATGGTAAATATGATTGGAAGCCGTTCTTTGTTTTCTGGTGCTTCATTTCGTTTTATCGAGGAGATATCCATGATTTTGAAAAATATTGTCTATGCATGGGCAGCCCCACGCTGACGCTGGTTCGAAAGTTGTAAGTATGAAAAGACGCGATTATGTCTTCGAGCGAAATAAGCCTCCCGAGAAGGGGAATTAGATCCTGCTTCCTAGATGCAGTGGCCTGTGAGCAAACAAAGTATAATTTTCACGCCGTATAGTATACACCTTTTTCGCTTACTTTCACCCCGAGCCACCTGGTAGGCATGTCTGGTATGGGCGACTGAAAAGATAATAAACATTTCAACCTGCAAATTGTAGAAAGAAATAAAGGGGTGACAAAACGAGAATGCGTGACGGTTACGTTTATATTCTACATGTATTCTATTGGCGAGGCGACGGCAAAACAATGCTTTCGCCCATATTGGAATTGACGATATCTCAAGATGGCGACGCCCTTGGGAAATTGGTCTATAGACAAGCATCACTCTGCAGATTGTGGCTTATTTGCAGCTTATCATTCACCTCAAAGTTTGTACAAAGAAGCTTCTTCACTCCTTTCCTGGTGGCCCTCAAATTTTCATACCGCACTTCGATCAAGGCTTCCGACAAGGGCAGCAGTTATTTAAAAAAGACGTTGATTCACGTTGATTCAGAATTGTGCTGATCAAAGAAGCACCTAAGCGAAGACAACTGAGCAGTACGAGGAGCAGTATGAGAAACAATTAAAGTTGGTTCTCGTTTCATGGTATTGAACCTGAAAGGTTCCTTCGCTAATTCTCGATGCACAGATTGTGGAGTGTCCATTTGGGGGGGCACCCTTTCTGTTGGCTTATCTCCATTCATGTGCTCGCAGCAATGAACTACACCACCATCCGAACGGAGTGTGCGGACCCGTGCTCGACTTTTTAGTCCCCTATTTCCATCTTTCGCTTCCCTCACTCAAAACGTGCGAGAAGGAATGCCTTGCAGAATATCGGGCTTGGTCATCGGGCTTTAATGAGTGAGTATCCCTCAAATGATGTCCCTTTGTTCAAAGGGTTTACAAGGACAAGATTTTTCTTGTACAGTATAGACCACTTACAACGTAACCGCTTATAGTGCAGGACCGGGTATAACGCGGCTTTTTTCAACCACCGGTTCGCCTCCCATACAACTCCATGTAATTACATACCGCTTAAAATGCAGGCGCGCGAAGGGAAATACCGGTTATAGTGCGGTTTCTGGAACAGCCCGCCGACTCTGCCGACCGACCGGCGCAGCGAGCACGCTTCCCTGTGCGACACTAGATAACGGCGCTAGCCGCAAGCGGCACTCGCGGGGGCAAGGATGGCAAGGAGGTTGCTCGAAGAAGCGAGGAGAAGCAAAGAGAGAGGCGAAGACAAAGGACTACGCAGCGAGTTATAACGCAGCGAGGTAGCGAGGTGCGACCGACACACGCACGCACGTGCTCAACTCCGAAGCCCCATCGAGCCACCCCCAAGTCTTTCACCCTTTCGATTTCACCCCTCGCTCCTAGGACGCAACACCAACTTCCTTTCTTACACCGCGGATAGCTGGATCTTGTTGGTTTCGCCATCGCGCCTGTAGCGTTCCCCTCGCTGGGCAAGGGGAGGGAGAGGAATGCGATGCGCCATGCATCTTGCCCTCCAGAGTCCATTCCTCTCCCTCGCAAATACGCACAAAAAAAAAAAAAAAAAAACAACAGAGGTTATTTTTGCTTGTTGCTTGCGGCGACTCGCGTGTTGCTCACGGCGACTCGCTTTGCTTGCGTATTTGTATTTGGTGTTTCGTCGCTTTGCCCGTCTCCACCTTCTTTCGTTTCTTCTTGTCGTCATTTTACAACGGACGGGGTCAGTGAGGTATTGTTGCGAATTTGCGAGGATGTCTACCGAGCTGACGAAGCTTCGGACCACGATGACCTGTCCCGGAAGTTCTGACGATGATTAAGTTTTGGCATCGCCCTGCGATTTAGCCGAGAGTGCTGTAAATAAAGGTTTGTTTCTTTCTTTTGCCCTAACTTTCCCCTGTTCCTAAAAAAAAAGAAAAAAGTTGATCTATATTATGAATTATTTTATTTTTATTCTCGGTGGGTGCATAAATAGGGGTCGACCTATTTTCGGGTAAATACGTACTAGTTTGGTGAAATAAGGACTTTCCTCAGACTAAGCTTTATTCTTCATCTAACATGAAATAAATTGTTTTACAAAGGTAAGTTGTCTCATGGCATGTATTTTGGCCTGAAAAATTGGTATTTTGGTTATAGCACGGTACCGCTTATAGTGTGGATTTTCGCGACTCCCGTGACATATGTTATATGTGGTCTACACTGTACCACACCCAGCCACTACAAATGACAGCATTATGAAGCACACTGTCCGGACTGTTTTTTTCTATATGGTATTCTTTGTTCCCACTACATGAGGCAAATAAGGTAAATTTTAGGTCCTCAGCTACTGCAAGAGTGTGATAATAATGGAAGTGAATACAGTGCCTGAAAAATAGAGAAATAAAATGCACCACAAAGCAATGAAGAGGAGTAGCAGCATGCAAAGTTTCTCCCAGTTCACAAGTGGAGTGGCCACGCTACCTGTTCGTCCTTACGAGCTGCTACTGCATCCTGTGCGGCCACCACATCCGTCTCCATAGCCTCTGTGGCGATCTGCACTGGCCGCTCTTCCAGGAACCAAAGTTTGGTTTTTGCAATAGGTTGCGCATTCCAGATGTGTTTGTTGTCAGGCTCTGCCACCAGGTCTGTTTTCTGCTCCTGCTGTGCAAAGCCAAGAGGCAAAGCAGCTGTGCATCACATGCCACAAGCAGCAGGTAACTTGCATAGCCAGTACATAGCATTACAGAATCTTTCTAGGCATGTTACTGTAGGAAAAAAAAAGTACCATCGTACCAAACCGGAACTGCTTCCATGGCTGAGCACCCTTGCTAAAGTACCTAACCCTAAGGCCAAAATTTTCATCCTTTTCATTTTCAACAACATACAGTACAATACACACAGAAAGTGTGCTGTCCTTTTGTTTGCATGACGAATCAAGAAAGAAACCTCACATTACAAAAGCCCCTTCTTGTCCAACGAATTTCTAGCACTTCCATTTTTTGACACAAAAAATTTGCATTCACAGTACACTGGTAATCTACCGTATTTACATGAATCTAGGTTGACTCATTTTTAAAAACTCTGAAGGGGGGGGTCGACTTACAATCGAAGCAAAGCATTCCACCGCCGACAAAAACGAAACAATCGCGATATCGAGAACACACCGGCTTGTTACGAGTTCTGCCGGCAGTACCTGTACCATTGCGCTATTCTGTGCACTCATTTTACAATTTTCTTTCTTTTTTTTTTTTTTTTTTATATTGCGCAGAAGAGTATTATTGTTAGCAATTTGCAAATTAGTCAGAATGTACGGCGGTGAACAGCGCACAACGTGCCCGACTCCTGGGGGTGGTGACACTTCTAGTAAGAGCCTCTCCGGAGGCCACTGGAACAGCCTCATGCCTTACTCCTCGGAGCTCCTTTTCACAGTTTTTCGCACGATTCACGGTCGCAAGTCGTTTGATAGAGCGTCGAGATCATGCTGGAGCGCCAACTACGTTTTCCTGTAAAGACACGTGTGATCCGGGCAGTTTAGGTTTTCGGTGATTGTTCATCCAGACGCAACGAACAACTGCGCTGCTGGATGCAAGTTCGACCCGTCGGAGCGGGTGGTGCTCCAGTAGAGTCTGCAATGGCATAAGATCTTAACTGTGACGGCAAACGAAGAATCTTCTGCGGGCCTAAGTCAGGATAGGTGGGGATGCCTTCCAAGGTTGGAGGTCAGTCTTGCAACATACGCCACAAAAGTGCGCATTCGGTCCCTACCCATAACGTGCATTGCAATCACCGAAAAAGCGCGGAACATGCGGTTGATGCTGTCCTTTGCGAAGTGCGAGATTTCGCTGGAAGACGCCGACGACGTGCTTTGAGAACGTAGCGGTGATGACGACGGGACTGACATTACCATTGCGAACGAATCGTAGTATTTAGTTGCGGACAAAGTGAGAACGACAGGGAGCAGCTTCAGCTGTCCAATGTGAGCTTCCTAGTTTCGATAATACCTGGGCATCTCATGCACCTCGCACGTGCATGCGCAGTTAAAGCACGCCAGAAGGCATAGACCACGTGCTGGAGGCTGGGCTTTCGGAAGAGATACCCTGCCGTTCTCGCTGTAAAATGCGTTTTTAAAAATATTTTTGTTTTTGCTGATGTGCAATGTGAGGGGGTCAACTTACAATCGTGTAAATACAGTATACAAGGGCAAGAAAAGAGGATGAAGAAAAGCAGTAGAAAGGGGACAATCTCTTAAAGCTTTTTAAAATACACAGAAATCTCAAATGTTGAAACACTAAAGACAATTAATTGCTATCTGTTATTTACATAGTTACATAAGAGGCTGTGGTTTATGCCACAAACCTGAGAAGAACATGAACAAAACTTACACCTGGGCCGCTGAGAGAGCTCAAACTCTTGGAGAGGATCTCCACAGCTCCGGCAGTCACGTGAATTTCAATCGGACTAAAGCTGATCTCCATGTGCTGTCCACTCTCAACGGTGAAGGTGCTGTTCACACTGATCTCAGTTGGCTTCAGGATCTGAGGAAAGAGAGAAAACAGTCTCGTATCATATTTTAAAAATCAAGAGGAGTGGAACGTCTGAAGGCCGGCCATCGCACCGAAGTGGAGCAAGTTGCAGAAAATAAGCTCTCCTAAAATTATTGCTGACAAATGACCCATGGGATTGCAATTTCATTCCATTGTGAAAATTAATGTTAAGAATAAAATATTGTGTCGGACTGCTAAAATACAAAAATTTTAAGTGCCAGTATATAAGAACTAGGCATGTGCAAATAGTGGATTATGAATTTGAAGCGAATAGTGGTTTTGGCAGAATATTTTGTAATGAAATATTGTAGAGTTTCTCTAAGCCTTTCACGTGAAAACCCAGCTGAACCCGTGAGGGTTGTTCCAAAGCTTCCACTTGTCCATTTCTAAGCCAAGTTAATTTTGATCTATTTATCGACTGTGGCCTCAGAAGGTCCATTGCCTATTAAGGGTTGGAAAGTAGAGGTGTGCGAATATCAAAATCTAACGAAGCGAATTGAATATTAAAGGTTATGAGTCGAATCAAAGAGAATATTGTCAAATATGAATAGTAGTTTCAAATAAGGACATTTCTGAAAACAAAGATTTTCTATTTGATGTGAATTAAACAAAAATTCTCAATCAAAACACAACTGGAATTTTTTTTTTCAACAAACATTTTTGAAAAGGTTAATTTTATTGCAACAAAAAAAAAGTCACACATGTGACTGAAAAAAAAAAAGCAGATGAAATAAAAGATCTAACAGTAAAACACCATTCAAGGAGTGAAGTTACAGAACTTAAAAGAAAGTACACAAGTGGAGGTGGGTCGGCAAACCACAACGCAGTTATAGTTCGCGTCGCGGACGAACGCAACCATGTAAACGTAAACGGAAGTACACAAGCAGAGCCAAGTCGGCAGGCCACAGCAGAGATTGGAGATTGTGTGATTGCGCCACGCAGTCGCACTGACTTTGTGCCATCTCTCTCCGTGTGCAATAGTTCTGTTGATAGAGGGCGCCACAAAGAAGCAATGAGAAGCAAACTGCCTTTATGCTGCAGAAGAGCACTATGGCGCAGAGATACGAGGTGCGTGCTGAGGCGCTTCCCGCATGCTTTTCAATGGGCGGAACGCAAACAAAGAGAGTTTGAAATAAGATGTTAACGCAAAAGGCTGGTTTTCTCTAGTGCCTCATAATTCGACGAGCCTTACACGAAAAGCACATTTTTTTGGCTACCTCGTCCCTTGTTATTTTTATCCATGACACGGGTCTGAAGTATCAAATTGCCCCCGCTGCTTCGTCCACAAGAGAAAATGCAAAAAGGGAAGAAACTACCTTTCTTTTTCTCCATCACAGGTTGTAAGATTGTAAGAAAACTCTTATATCCAAGCACCAGATCACAGCAGCACTCTCTCTTTCCTGCACTGTACCTTACAGTTTGACTTTTACCCACTTTCTAGGGTGTGCTGCAGCTTCACTAGTACCGCCACATTACAAACTATTACACTGCATGCTCCGCCAGGATGGCCCAAGTGGGAGAAAGATGCCACATATTCCTGAGTGCCAACAATACCATATAAAAAGAATTGAGAGCCCTTCCACCCCGTGAAGAGGCAAGTTCAGCAAAACTGGCACTCTGGTGGGATTCGCTACGTCGGGCTGGGAGCAGTGGCAAAGGCGGTTTTACGTTAGCGGCGTGCCCATTCTCGCTTCCAAGCACGCCGATGCTCCTCCTACTCCCGCTGCTCCTCTTCAGAACAAACAACACGGGTGCGATTCATGTGAAGTCTGAAGTCCAACTGATAAGGAGAGTGGTGCGATCTTCGGCAGGTGGCCGCCGAAGGGCGCGCGGCATTGCACAATGTCAGGGGGGAAAGAAACGCCGCGCGTACGGAAGACGCGCGCGTGCGTCGCCGGCGTCTGCAGCATGAACTGTTCTAAGGCAAAAGCCTAAAACAAATGGCATCTTGCACGTGCGTTCGTCAACGCTTTATTTCGGTTTTTTACTTCAAATCTTTTATACAAGGAAGGAGCGCGCGTGCAGTGCCGGCGTCTGCAGCATTAATTGTACAAAATTGTTGGTCTATGCTCGGCCTGACCCCGAAGACGATCGGCCAGAACCTGGCCATGGACAGCTTCGCTGAAAAAAGGAGCCCTCTCACCTCTGAACGGACGTGCTCTTCTTGGAACTTGTCGACACAGGATGTGAACATCCTCAATTCCTCCATGACTGCCATCATGGTCTGGGTGGTAGACACCTGCCGCAGCTTGAAATGAATTGAGCTCTGCAAACAGAAACCAGATCAGCAAAACTGGGTCTCCATTTTTTTTTGCTGATAGTCTCGGAGTATGCATGCTAAGATAACTGAGCGATGAGAGATACCGGTGGTCCCTCCCTAAGACAACAAATTGTACCAGATAGATGAAGCACTTCATTTTTCAGTCCTGCAAAGTGCTTGAAAAGCTATCATCAAGGCAAAACATCGCTCCCGCTTGTTGCTCCGGACAAAGGGCGGCTAATATTATTTTATTTTAAATAAATATGATAATTCATGTTCTGACGTCTAATAAAGATACTAAGTTGTTTTAAAGTTACAAATAAACTTAGCAATTTTCATTAATTAGTAGCCTTACCAAATTTTTTTTTCTTTTTCTCTTTTTCTTACTTTAACTCACTGCGACACAGTCTTGCCAGCATAAAAAAGGCTCGAGGAACACCTAAGCACTTCTTATGAGTTGTGAATACGAAAGCATGAATGTCGTTTCTGCACACGCTCTCGTGAAGTGGCTGCGCCATGCTGAGATTGACCATGCAGCTGCTCCAGAGTCTGCCCGAGCGGGCTCTGAGAAGCCTTGCTGGCTCTGCAGCAAGCCACTTCCTTTACCGGTGCGCTGCAGCGTGGGCCCGCAGCACCATGGGGTGGCGCTTCTTGAAACTGACGTGCGCCTGCCAATGGGAGCCTATCCATCAGATTTCGGCTTCACTTCGCTCCTTTTGGAAAGGTGAATTCAGCTGCCGTTATTCGTGACTTTTTGTGGGGCTTCAAGGCTGGGAGCTTTCAGATCGTGGCTTCCTTCGCTCCATTGGGACAGGGGAATTCAGCTGCTGTTTGGTGCGGCTTCAAAGCTGGGAGCCTTCGGATCGTGACTTAATTTTGCTCCATTGGGAGAGGGAGTTTAGCTGCCATTTGACGCGGCTTCAAAGCTGATGACATCGGCTCGCTCCATGGGACAGTTAATGCTTTTGCATTTTAAATACAGCTCAAGAAAAAATGTGAGTGTTTCTGGGTGCATGCAGGCAAGTTTGGTAGATCTGCTTGCTGCGGAGGAAGCGCTTCGTGCTTAGCCTGTTTCTTGCGTGTTTGGTCTTCATAGGAAACTCAATCTGTTAAAAAAAACTCTTTAAATATGAATACTTGTCATTGCCACTCCGTCTACCGTGCCAAGTTCTGCGGTAATTCGTCAAAGTGCGCAGTCAGGTTGTTTCGGATACTAACGACCAAAAGGTAAGCCTCAGTTCTCCGATTTTCCATTCTCAATTGAAAATTATTGAAAATATGGGATAACAGCGGCGATAATTGTCTCAGGGTAGCAAAAGTAGCCAACTTCTTTCAACGAGATCTTTTATTTATTTATTTACAAAATGCTGCAAGCCAATATTTTGGTTCTAACAGGAGTGGATTTAATGTTTATGCAGACAGGGTTCGTACAGAATTCAAAGAAAGATATTCAAGGATATTCAACGAATTTCAAGGCCTTGTGGGAGTATTTTCAAGGACCTAACTTGATGTCACACGTAGCAGATTTCTATAACACACTGTTGTCAAAAGATTGCAGATATCAAATTTTTTGCATTGAACTAAGCCGAAATAAAAATTGTTTCCAAAACCACTTGTGGTAACTTCAGGGTAGTTCCTGCAGCTTTTCCTGTATTTTCTGGCTGATGCTAAGCAGCTCCTCGGCCCTGCTTTTTGCAGTTTAGCCAGGTAATTTTGCACCAAGCTCTTGGCTGCGATCTTCATGATGGCGACATGTTTCGCGCTCTTCATTTAGGCTTTTCAACGCCGACTGGCCCATGGCGGCGACATCAAACATTTTTTCACACGGCTTATATATTGCACGATGCTGATTTTTCGTATCTGGCACCACCCAGTCCTTACATTCATCACTGCAGAACCACACACTTTGAAACCTGCTTTTGTCGAACATTTTCCTACGACCGACGACAAAACACGAGGCCAATGGTGGAAGCAGGGTTTTCAAGGGTTTCAAGGACCTGTGCGCACCCTGGCAGAATGTAATTAGCAGAGACTGTTCAAAGCAACACAAGAGGGGAGCAGGTTCTTGTGCGACTACAACGACGTGAAAGACAGCTCCACATCGTCATAGCCACATTCCGATCGCTTCACGTCAAAACTTGTCACGATGATGGTATATTGCAATATTTATTTTTTATAAAGCAATACTGAACCTAATATAGCTTTCGCAAAATAAGGCCGCAGAAGCATTTGATGAAGAGACGCTACGAACTCCAAGACCTCACTCGTACATCGATATCTCAAACGGATGGTCGTATTTCTGGAAAAAAAAGGGCGTTGCGGGCAAAGCAACCTCACCCTTCGCACTAATATGTATATATATTCTACATTGTGACCCAGTTTAACCCCTCTGCCTTCTTATTCTTTTTGTAGTCCTCCATTTTGTCTTCTTCTATCAGTGCAATAAACTCCTGTTCACTATCTAAACACCTTCATTCCACAGTATTATCGGTTGGCAACAAAGGGGGGTCCTAGGGACTTTTTGAAGGGGCACTGAAGTCGTTTTTGAAAAAGGTTGTTTTTGATCTTATAATGTTTAAAATGTGTTAGTTCCCACATATACCAAGTCCTATATAACAAAACTGCCTATTCATCTCAGGGCAATAGAAAACATGTGGACTCTTTTTTCTCGCGTAATACATTGTGCGGACCAATCAAAGCCCTACAATACACACAGATTCCGAATGGTTTTATTATAACTCGTTTCGAAGAGAGTCTGAGAAGTGCACATTTGGATAAGACTCCTCCTTTTCTCCGCAAGCGAAGCCATCGCTTGCAACTTGCCGACAAGCGCCCTTCGTCGACCACTTCACACAGAAGAAAATTCTTCCCAAAAAGGGCGTGTCACTATCTTTGGACACGTTTTTAACGAGGAAATAAGCTACGCACGATTGTAATTAAGGTTTGTTGGCCAGATCGAGTTATCACCACAAAAGAAACGATCTTAGAATCAACTTCAGTGCCCCTATAAGGCTTGCTGGGGTTCTCTGGAAGAGAAAGTTTGAGAACCACTGGCATATGTTACTGTGCGTGCCATTCGTGCGTGCAAAGAAACGAAAAGCAAAACTGCGGGAGTTTGGAAAACTTAAGGGGGGACACTACCCAGAAAAAAACAATTTCTGCAAAAAATATTGATTTTGAAATATGTCATATTTACGTTTACCAGTACCTAGAAAGTATTCCCAGAAAGTTTCATTAGTTTACACTGCATAAGTTAATTTTTTATAAATTATTTTCGGTCCACCGATGCTATAGAAAAGGTAGAGGTTGGAGCACTTTGAACACATTTTTCTCCATTCCACTTTTTGGCATAAATTTCACTTTAGGAAAACTATCGTTTTGTAGTATTATGTAACTTGGATTCATTTTTATCAGTTTTTCTGGGGTGAAATTTTAAGGGAACATAACTATGAGCTTGTATTTTTTATTTTTCTCAGTTTTCATGCTCAAGAACTAAAATTTTGGACAAAGGATTGAAATCTAAGAAACAGTATTTGTGTTTTTGTGTCTTTTTTGTCATGAAAGATAGTATAATATAGAAATATAGCTCCATAGTTATCTGCTCTGAACTGTCCTAGAGCAATATAACACACGAAAACAACAAATTTATGAGTACCGTAAAGTTCCGAAAGAACGCCCACGCAAAATGAAGAGATAAATGGTGAAAAACATGGGGTGGGCTATCTTTTGGGATGCCACAGCAAAACTTTATCAAAAACCGGCTACAAACTATGTGACGCAGAAACTGATACCGCAGATCGCGGACACCGTAAATTCGCGTTTCATGATGCGATAAACACACGGGAACCCGCTACAAACTTGCCTGTCACAGGAACAGATATCGCACGCGCAGATCGCGGACAAAAAGGCAGGAATCCGCTAAAAACTCGTATGTTACGGGAACAAATACCACAGATCGCGAACGCAGCAACATCTTATTTCACAATGCAATATAGTACACGCGGGACAAACTCGCGTGGATGGAGATTGCACACGCAGATTGCGGACAAAAACGCGGGAATCCACTATAAACTCGCTTGTCTGATGTGCCGGTACTGCAAATTGCGCGGTTAATGCGATTCCCGTCGGACATTGCGTGACGTCCGACGGAAATCAGGGGGTGGGCGATGTTTCGAATTTTTATGTTACAGATATTTAGCCAGAAAAGCGGGATGGGCGACCTCTCGGGGGCGGGCGTTCTCTCGGAACTTTACGGTAATTTCAAGACAATAGTTTTTCTACGCAGACACCCTCACTTTCATCTTTGACCATTTGCAATTTTTTGTACTTCACCCAGGTTAACAAAATTGGGCACAGGTGTTCTCAACATCAACAGAAACAAGCCCTTTAAACGTCATTTAAATCGGACAAGTGGTTCAAGAACTCACTCTTTTGGGTAGTGTCCCCCCTTAAGGCCACTGTGTATGGCAGCGACCCATCAATGAGAGAAACCGATGAAGTGGGACCCATTTAATCTGGTGGCGCCCTACGTACCGAGCCCGTTGCAGGCTCAAACAAGATGGTGCTGCCTATGGCTTCGGTATGCCACCATTTTGATTTAAGTACCGCCACCGAGTGTCAGAAGCTTCCAATTGGCACTGCGAATACACATTTTGCGTCCTTGGGGTGGTATAGCAAGATTCACGTCTCTGGTTGTACTAGCAGGAAAAAAGCATGCAAACTGAATGTCAGACCATTGTGACTCAGCATGTTTCTTTTGCGTGTTCTGGAATGCACATCAATGCACCTTGCTTCCATGTTCTTCGCCCCCAATTCTCTGTACAATTTCAAACTTTTTGGCATCGGCAAAAAGCATTCTTTACATATCGGACTAAGTCAAAATGCACTGGTGCTGCACTTTCGTTTGCATGCTCTTTCTCCCAACATTTAAACTTCTCATCTTAACATGGGGCCATTACTAGTATTTTTCGGTCATCGGTTGGTCCTTTCAGCTTGTGTTGTCCAAGACTAATTTCAGTAGCGGTCTTTAGTCAAGCAGTATTTTGTGAACAGTCACAATGACTTTTCATAGGCATCTTTACCACAAACAACTCAATAATATGAAGCTTTCTGGCATACAGAGCAAGTTATTTGGCTTTATAACTTACTATACAAAGTGACCCCTACACCAGTTACTGCCCGATAGCCCATTATAAAACAGTGAGCAAACTACCTCTTGCCACATAACCTGTTACCAAAACAATAAGGAAACCAGTGCGGTGTTAACTGGCCACAAACAAAATGTCTTACAAGGGCCACATATTCTCTCGAATTACACACGAATAACAAAAAGCACACAATTGTCGACACCAATAAGACAAATGCTAACATTACTTAATAAAACTTCATTCATGTAGGCTTCAATTAAACAACAATTCATGAACTGTTAAAAACCAAAGTTAACAGCTCTCCGTATCCACCGCTCTCATTACTAAAGCAATGCCACTCTTAACAAGAAGGGTTTTACCCTCAGACATTGGAGCACTTTGAGATTTCGAGAATTGCCATTAATCAGTTCAGCTGCACTCTCACAAAGCTGCAAGGCACACTCATCGATTATATAAGTATTAAATATATTTGAGAAAATAGATTTGTTGTAGAGAATTGCTGGGTGCCACATAAATGAAATTGACAACGAAAACAAGCTTAGACTAAATGCTACCTTGAGAATGATGCAAGCAGACTGTGGATCATCAATGTTGGCCACAAGAAGAATGTCCGGCTTGTCCATCTCAAGCTGCACCGTGAAGTTCCTGACTGGGTATGGAGGCATAGGTGGAGACGTTGTGTCTGTGACTGAATAAAAGCAGCAGCTTAAGAACAATTGCACCAACATAGTAGATTCGTCACTATGGACACCAGACAAAGAAAACTTCTGAAAACTCTACTGAACTTCTGCCAATACAGTCGCCGACCGATTTTCCATACGCCGATAATTCGAACTTGTTCGATATTTCAGACCTAGAGGAACCGTGACCTGCGCGTAAGAAATAGTGCCAATTCACGACCGATGTTTCCGACAGCTTGAAGTCTGAATGTTCGATTTTTTTGACAAAATTGTTGCGAGCGATCAGCGGGAAAGCCCACTGAGAAGCCACCATTTTAGATTCTATGTTGGCTGCATATGGATTGGCTTGGTTTGTTAGCACTACTTGAATACTGCTAAGCCCTACCGGTCTGCACATCATTATCATCATCATCATGGTTACCATTTTGTTTTGTTTATTCGCCATTCTGCAGTCGTGGACTTGCGACTGTCATCACGTATCAATGAATTGTGTTTCCGGACTACGCTGGCTTGGACGTCACGACCCCCATCTGTTCTACTGCCGCAAAGTGCCGCTAAGAAGCGCGGAAAGTACTCCACCACAACGCTAAAAAAGAAGGCAGTGATTCTCAAGCTTATAGAAAGTGGCTGAACGCAAGCGAAGGCATAACCTAAACCAAGGTGCGCAGGCGTAACCTGAAGCAATAAACTACTGACGTCTTTTTTAAGCCCGCTTAGACGTAAGAAAGGCAAGTTTTTTAAACTGCCGATTTTTTGAACTGCTCTATTATTCGGACGTTTTTTCGGTCCCTGCGAAGTCCAAAAAGTTGGTCGGCGACTGTACATGACTTGCATGTGACGTCACTGCACCATGCTCGTGGTCGTTCTTCCATGTTCTTGCTGAAAACTACAAACTTGGTGCAGTATACGCTACAGAAGGTACGTGCTCAGCAACAAGACCATAACATGGCTGCTGATGTGACATCAGTGGAAGCCATGTTTATTAGAAACTCGCACCTCATGCGAGCAAACAAAGATTTCAGTGCCCCTGGTGAGCTCAGGGTTACCACTAGCAGATGTTTTCCCCACAAAAACATTTTGCTTCGCCTGATCGCCCTGCGAGGCAGCCAACGTAAAAAAGAAAAGTTGCCACGACCATTTTGGGCTTTGGAGCATGAAAAAAGATTGCGATATAGCAGTGAAGGAGATTTTTTATCTGTGAGGCATGTTCTATTGGGGTTCATAGAGCACGATTTCGCTTTCCTACCACAGGAAATATTCTGAAATCATGACATGGGGAAAAGGGCGAGCACTATAATATGTCACAGCACTTTAATCTTAGCAGCCATAAACTACCGTAAAATTCCGTAAGAATGCCCACCCAAAATGAAGAGACAAATGGTGAAAAACATGGGGTGGGCAATCTTTATAGAGATGCGACAGCGAAACTTTATCAAAAATTAATGATAAACACCAGGGCACGCCCTACAAACCACGTGACACAAGAACTGATGCAGTCAAACCCGATTATATCGAACCCGGTTAATTCGAATTATCCCTTGCATCATACTATTTCTGGACAGACTAATAACTGCAATGAAAATGCATAGCGAAAAATGCGGTTACATCGAACGAAAATTGCAGCGTCTCCCGAGAGATCGAACTGCCAAGAGCGCCGTTTTGCTCTGCAAGGCAAGCTGACTTTTTTTCTTCCTAGTGGCCACGTCGACAGCTCGGAAGAAAAAAAGTTCTCTTTGCGGAGGGAGCGGGAAGAGGGTGAGCCGGTGAGACCTTGAAAAAGAAGCAGCCACTGAATGGCCACGTGGCGCGTCCCTCATGACGCACAGACGCTGCTTTGAAAGTAAATAACTTTTCTATATGTGATGTGTTTGTTTGTTGTCAAATTCCTTAAAACATTTATATTGAATTACCTGCTATATCGAACTGGTAGAAGCTTTTTTAGGAGTTCGATATAGACGGGTTTGACTGTAGTGCAGATTGCGGACACGGAAAATTCGAGTTTCATGATGCGATAAACACGCAAGAATTCGCTACGAACTTCTGTGTCACGGGAAAGGATACTGCAGGTTGCGGACGCAGCAGATTCGCGTTTCACGGTGCGAAGGACCCGCGGAAACCCACCAAGAACTCGCATCTCACGGGAACGGATACCGCAGATCACGGATGCAGTAGATTCAAATTTCATGGTGCAATGAACATGCAGGAACCCGCTACAAACTTGCCTGTCATGGGAACTGATATCATGCGCGCAGAGCGCGAACAAAACGCGGAAATCCGCTACGAACTCGCATGTCTGGGGAACGAATAATGCAGATTCACGGATGCAGCAGATTCGCATTTCACAATGCGATATACACGCAGGAACAACTCGCATGTTACGGAAGCTGGTATGACGGGCGCAGATCATGGACAAAAAGCAAGAACCCGCTTATAAACTCACTTGTTAATCGTACTGGTACCGCAGATCGCACAGACGATGCAAATCCCGTCGGACATTGCGTGACATCCGACAGAAATTGAAGGTGGGCAATCCTTCGGAATGTTATGTAACGGTTGTTTAGCAAGAAACTTTTAG
The DNA here is from genome assembly GCA_037355805.1 of Ixodes ricinus. Lineage (NCBI taxonomy): Eukaryota > Metazoa > Arthropoda > Arachnida > Ixodida > Ixodidae > Ixodes > Ixodes ricinus. The sequence continues at coordinate 24,696 of JAZHYW010030275.1, forward strand.
CCTTTCCGCTCTGGTGAAGAAGGAAGAGCAGCGGAGCTGCTGCTGCATACGTTGCCGCTCCTTCCGCACCCTGTCTTCTTTCCCGAAGAAAGGGCACCCGGACGACCCATCGCGAGTTCAAACCGAAACTGATAAGAGCGTAGGAAAAGCGCACAAAACAAACGAGGACAAAGAAGAAACACACGTGACGAGCGCTGCACTCGTCACGTGTGTTTCTTCTTTGTCCTCGTCTGTTCTCGTGCTGTTTCCTACAATGAATTCCTACCAACTCGCCCAACTATCCATTCTTCTATGATAGCTGGAAAGGTTGCTGCCATATACGAGCAATGGCGGCAACCAGACTGGTTGCCTGGTTGCCGCTGTCGCTTATAGATGGCGGTGGCTGTCAAGAGGCTTGTGTCGACGTTTGTTTGATACTGGACACGATCCTTGGGAACCCAGCCCTTAACAAGTCCGCTGTAAAAAGACTGGATGGGCGATCTCTTGGGCTTGTTTGTTAGAAAAATCTTTCATGACGAAAACTTAATTACAGTCAAGCCTGGTTAAATTGCAGTCGGGCATTTTGAATTATTGTTTATATCAAGTAGTCCAAACAGCCCCTTGAAAATCACATGTAATAGTATAGGAGCGTTGTCTTTTTGTATCCAACTCCCATGGCGGGGACACTTGATGTAGCGAACGAGCTCAGCCGCCCGTTGCTTTTCCTGCGATCCGATTGCGACAGTGGCAAAGCACAACGCTTGCAGCGAACTAAGCCCGGCCACCCGCTGCTTTTCCTGCAATTCGATTGCGCCAGTGGCAAGCACATCGCTTGCATCGCATGGACTGGCAGACCACACGCAGGAAGATACACAATGAAAGAGCAGTTGTAAAAAAAAAAAACATGAACCATAAAAAAAAAAAAAAGTGGATGTTGGCAAAAGTAAGGGGAAGGGACACGCGCAGCGTAGGGAGAGCAGGGAGTGCCCGCTGTCCTAACGGTAGCCTGCGCCCTTTCCCCGAACACTGCTGATGCTGCGCGACAACCTAGCCTCAAAATAAAATAAGCAAAAAAATCAGCAGAACCCATCCTTTGGGAATGATTATCTACGTTAATGCGAATAGCATCAAACGGTGCGGAGTTATGCGCGTTCGTCAGGTGGCCGGCACACTCTAGATACGCCAGCCCACTCTTGAGGCGATTCTAAATTTGTTGACACTTTCACAGCCCTGCGCACGATCTCCGCAGCCCAGCATGTGCGTTTGTGTCACTTAGGAAGGGGAGCAAAGCACGCGCCATACGCACAAACACTCAAAATGGTACCGACCAGACTTTCTGGCGTCTCAGCTAGTCTCAACCAATGGTACTCTAAACGGTTGTTTATATCTTTACCATAGGACGCGCTTTACAGCGCTGTCACAGCTACCGGTGCGCGCGCGTTCCATGCACGAGGGCTCATTCCGCTCTCGTGAGGGTGAGCACGGCCGCTACATCACCCTCTCCCGAGCGCGGGAGAGGGTGAGCTAGGGGCCGTGCTAAGCCTCACGGAGCGGAATGAGCCCTCGTGCATGGAACAGCGCGTAGCCTGGTAAAGATATAAACAGGTGTTTAGAATGCGTTCAATGACTGCCTTCATAGCTCTGTGGTTAGCGCGTCTGCCTGCTGATCAAAGGGTCAACGGTTCGAATCCCGCCGGCGCCGGTCTTTTTTATTTATTTATCGACCCGTGGCGTAAGAGGTTAGATAGCCAGATAGATAGATAGATAGATAGATAGATACATAGACGAAAAGTGTGTGAAGTATCCAAAGAATGCTATTCGCATTAAAAAGTCTTCAGCAAGCCGAGTGTGTCGACAACGGTTGTGCAATCGCACTTCGCATGCCTCATCTTTGTTTACCTTTTTTTTTGCCGTCATTGCATTGCCTGTTCCTTTTTTTAAATTATTTTGTCTTTCTTTTTTTTTTGTTGCCTGAATTCAGTGAGCTTCTTTGTTGCCTGAAATTAGTGAGGTTACTCTTTTGTTGCTTGGTTAACTTTTTGCTATGGATCAAAAGATTTTTTTTTATGTGTCTCGCTTTTCCGTTTTCTTTTTTTTTTAATTATTATTTTTGCGTTTTGTTGCTTATGCTGTGTGGAGGTCCTGGCCAGGAACGCGTGTAAGCGTGGCGGTGTTTGCGGTCTCCACCAACTACACTCTGCTGTATTTAGCAGCTCTTGGATGCTCTATTTGGTAAGCTCCCGTTTGTCACGACCTTCGGTATTAGCAGAGACGCCAGGAAATTTCAACTCGAGCTTAATTTAACATATTTTTGTATATCAAACTACTGATACATCAAACTATTTTACGATCCCCTTTGAATTCAATATATCGGGGTCGACTGTATAACTGAAGTTAACACCATGAAACTTTGAAGAATGGGCTGGAAGTTTAGTTCACTTTGTAAACAGAAACTTCTTAGAAGAGGCATTTGTTATAAAGGATAAGAAACCGAAGCATAGCCCAAGAAAACTTGGCACTCGACACTAACATGCAGGAGTAAAATGCAAGCAAGTTGTGCCCTATTCTACAACCGAGCAAACTGAAACAATGTACTGGGAACCTACCGGTGTTCGCCACCGGCTTATCTGCCAGCTTTGCCGCTTGTCGTCGGCCTGTTTGTACATGTTGTCCAGGTAGTAAAACGTCATGAAGCTGTTGAAGAACTCCACGCAGTAGACAAAGGTGATCTTGGAGAGGTTCATCTGGACAAAGAAGTCGCCCGACTGGTCCACCTTGTACAAGATGTCCAAGAGCTTATCCTTGCTCCTGCTCGACTTGGTCAGAAACCTGGTCAAATTAAACAATCACAACCAAGGGCCTGTGTCACTGCCAAGAGCCTCTTATAGCTTTCTGTAGTATATTTTTATACTCCTTTGGTTCAAAAAAATAACAGGATAAACAACTCTCTAGGAGCAAGCCTCTTTCAGTTTGGTCAAATGAACTAATCCCAAGAATTTGAGGCGAAGGACTTCGGAAGACTCCAGCCTCGTTTGAAATATTATTGACCACACCGAAATGCTTTTGTTAAAATGTTGAAGAGTGCATGTTTCCAATTTATGATAATTCTTTCAAGAAAAGAGGGTGACTATAACATAATACAATCTTCACTGCAAACTTGTCGTGACTCGCAGACGTCCGATAGGAGGACAGTCACAACACAGTTGAGCTTGATCATATCGAACCTGGGTATCGTATTTACTCGCACAATGAACACACTCGCGTAATGAACGCACCCCCCAAGTCGGCTCTCAAAATTCCGACTTTTTTTTCACTGCGCGTATTAAACGCACTTTTAACTCGGACGTCAAAATTTTGACCCCCTCCCCCCACGCGCGCGAAATGAACGCGCTTCCTTATCCTGGTGCAGCGAGGTCGCGAATGCATGGGCAGCGTGGGCGAACAAAACACCTTGCGTAAGGCGTTAAAAAAATAAAAATCCAACGGAAGCAAAAAACAAAAAACAAAAAAAAGGAGCTTTTTTTGCTTTTTTTGCACAGCGCAGTTTGGATTTTGGGTCGCGCGCCTCGCGAAAGGAGATAAGAAAAAAAGCGGAGAAGCCATCGCCTAAACAAAGCGAAACAAAACAAATTGCAAAAGGCGGCAAAAAAAAAAAAAATCCACGGAATTAGAAAAAAAAAACATAAAGAAGCTTTTTTTTTTTTTTTTTGCACAGCGCAGTTTGGTTTTAGGGTTGCTGTAGCAGCAAGTAAAAAGAAAAGCAGAGCAGAAAGAAAGAAATGCGCAAGAAAAAAAAACATGGAGAGGAGCATTTTCTTTTGCGCATCGCAGTTTGGTTTTGGAGTCGTGCGCCGCGCGCAAAGAGATAAGAAGTTACGTCGATTTTCGGGATAAAAGGTCCGTTCATTATGCGAGTAAATACGGACGCAAAAATTTTACTTCGCGTAATGAACGCTCCCCCCCCAACTTTGCATCGATTTTTCGGAAAAAAAAGTGTGTTCATTCTGCAAGTAAATACGGTATCTCCAAATATGGTTCATTTCGAACAGTCAAAACATCCCCTGGAAAATCTCATGCACAAATATAGGCGCTTTGTGCGTCTGCATCAAACTCCACCTCCCGGGACATTCAATACATCTAACTGCGTGCCGTGCCCTGGTAGGAAGGCTTTCCCCTAAAAGCCCAGTCGTTGTGCGGTTTGCATATACCAAGGATAAACGACTCTGGCCTCAGGCAGCGACCGCACAAAGAGGCAGAGGAGAAAAAGAACACCACCTTAACTTCTTAACCACCCAAGAAAAAAGAAAAAAAAAGGAAAAGCCACTTTTTTGCTGTACTAGCTTAGCAAAGGCAGTAACAACACAGAATGTGATGTCTTAGTGTGCAATAACTGTGGAGACTGGATGGCACGAAGCGACCTTGCGTTGTGTGAAATAAGCATGGGGATGTCTTATTTGGGGGTCCCATCCTCCGCGGTTGCGGTGTAAATGCAACTTTTTCGGAGCGTGCTAGAGTGCGAGATGCAGTAGACGGAGCATGCGGAAAACAAAACAACTAGAATGCGGCAACGCCGAGCAGAGCCGTGGCACCAGCTTGTGGCAAAAGAGCACCAAACACACACTTGAAACTACCTCAACCTGCTGCGGCAAAGGAGCTTGCTTTTGTTTTCTTTGCTTTATCGATGCTTTCTCTTGTACTCTTTCTCTCAGGAAGCCTGGAGTGTGTTCGTTTTATAGAGCAGAGTGCCACTTAATGTCGACTTCGGTTGCTGACACCTAACTGGACATGGTTAGGCACCAGCCTGCAACGCATTTTTACGCAGAATGTATTTTATCAGCTGATTTTCGCAAAGTTCTGTCACAACTGGCTGTAACGAAAGACCGACATTGAAAAGCGTTACGCCCAAATGAAACCATATAAAAGGGCTTCAGTACCCAGCAGGATTTGAACTCAAAACCTTGTGAGCCAAGTGCTTCACTGACCGAGCTATCCAAGGTCGGTGGCTGCAAGCAAGCAAAACAAACTGATTGGGGTGTTGTGCAAAAGCATGGTCGCAAGCTTCGTAGCCTTTTCTGTTATGCTGTGCCATCTCACGGCATGTATCAGAAATGGGAGTAAATCTTTGGTAGGTGGTGCCATTCAGACGCCCTTCTCCTCTTCCCTAGAGGGCCTATCACACATTTTGTGCTTACTGGGCTTTGTCAGCACGACCAAGCTTGTATAATTTTGTGCTAAAAAAGTCTTCGGCTAGTCAGAATGTGTTGACAACGTTTGTGCAATCATGCTTTAAACACCTTGTTTATCTTTGTCTACTTCTTTTCTTTGGCATTGTTTCGTTGTCTTTTTAAATTTTAGGCTCGGTCTTTATGGTGCTTGTTTGACTTTCCTCTATCAATATAAAGTCTCTTTTTTTTTTCATGCATCTCTTTCAGCTTTTACTTTTTTATTATCGTGTTTACGTTGCCAATGTTGTTGAGGTCGTGGCCATGCCTGCACATTGGCGCCGAGAAATGCGCATGCGAGCGGCACCGCCTGCATTTCTCACCATCTATGTTTCAATAACGTTCTGTAGCATATAAGCGGTTCTTAAATGCTCGGTTTTGGTAAGCTCCTGTTTGTCACAATCTTCGGTACTGGCAGAGATGTGCAAAAGTTTCCATTGGAGTTCAAGTCAACATGCTTCTTTATATCAAAATATCTATACTGTGTCGAACGATTTTGCAATGCCCTTTGATCTCTATTAATATCCAAGTTTGACTGCAGTTAGGTAAGAAACTAGTAATTAACTAACACTCGTCAATTGACACTTGAGGGGGAGCACCACCTAAAAAACTCAACTTCTGTACCGCTTGCTTGATTTCAATCAAATTTGCAGTGGAAGTTTATGTGAGTGGCAAGACCGTCCCTGCCAAATTTCAATGTCAAACTTGTTAACACATCTTACAATATGGAAGTCAGTGTGTTAGCTTAGGAAAACTATAGTTTTAAAATAAAAGAAAAATTTGTGATTTTTTATGTAACATAGTCATAGGAATACCCATAGCACATACCCAGCTAGTTATTTTGCTATACTGCATTGTTTTTCATAAGTATATAACTCCTTAAGATTAAAAAAAGATTTCATGTCTGCACTTTTTTACAAATGTAGTTTCTTTTAGCATAAAAGAATGTTAAAGTACAAAAACTAACCAGCCAGGCATGTTCCTCACAAAATTGTATCCCAAAAAACCAGCTTAGAATATTTCTCTATTATGTAAGAAGAAAACGATAGTTTTCCGAAAATGAAATCTATGCCGTAGAGTGGAACGGAGAAAAATACATTCAAAGTGCTCCAACCCCTACCTTTTCTTTAGCATCGAGTGCACTGAAAATAGTTTATGAAAAATTAACTATGCAGTGATAACTAATGAAACTTTGTGGGAATACTCTAAGATGCTGGTGAATGTAAATATGGCTTTTTTCCAAAATCAACTTTTTGCAGAAATTGTTTTGTAACGTAAGCTACACTGGCCGAGGTTGAGCAGTTTCGCGTGGCTCCTGGAGAGCCGTGCTGCTGCATGCGCGAGGAGCAGTGACGGAATGGGCAGGACTGGTATGGCACTCAGGTCAGTCCCCGATGCACGCCCCGTGCGCATGCACCCGCTCAAGATCATGGCTCGCGCTGTCCGGTTGTTCTGGGCGGCAGCTTGGTTGCTTGATACGTAACACGGGCACAGCTGGCCAAACCAACGACAGGCATCTGGCACGCCCCAGCGGAGGACTGAGGATTAATATGGACCACCTGGGGATCTTTTGACGTGACACCGAAAGCTCGGTTACACGGCGCCTCCTCCGCAATAAGAAGAGCGGAGAAGTTTAACTCATCGGATCCCAAAGTAGTCACATAATGCGTATACTGTGTGTATGTCATTGAAGCAGCAGTAAGCATGATAATCAAGCTAATCCTAGACAACCAGGAAAGCTAAGAATAACCAGCTGAACCTAAGCTTACGCTACGTATATCCTGGCATAGCCGAGCTAAGCCACTGCAATTTATTCTGGGTGGTGTCCCCCCCTTAATTGTTTGCATTAGGGCAGTGCTTCCAAAACTCTGCTACCCTGCGACCCAGCAAAATATATAATATTGTGTCGCTATAGTTTGTATTTTGGTGGGTCGCAGGGAGGTAGGCAGTACCTGGTAGAGGCCACTCTTGCGGGACACTCGAGTGTCGTCCAGTATCAGGTTGAGCATCACGGTGTCCACCCAGTACGAGCCATGCGTGGAACATGTGGCCTTTTATAGGAGAACACCTGAATCTCCAGTCGTCCCAGACCTTCCTTCACCTAAGAACAAAGAAACAATGTTCCAAATCACAGCTTCTCAAAACACTACTTTATTTCACCTAGTAGTTCATGGTCAGAAAAGTTTGACATGGGGCACTTGTGCAGAACACAAAACCACCCGTTAGGCACCTTCTTCGCATCCTTTTTTTTTTGAGCAATCAATAAACTTGCTATTTGAGACAGCTTTGCATTGTTTGTGTAATTAAAAAGGCAACTAAAGCATACTGTTTGTTTTCTTTCCCCTTTTTGTTTCCTCACACTTTCAGTATTATTTAGGTACAGGGCGCAGGGTGCAGCGTGCGCGCTCGGGGGTGTGTCGTGCGGGCGGGGGGAGGGTGGGGTGTGTGCGGCGGGTGCTGCTGACCCGTGACGCTTATTGTTAGGTAGAGAATAGTAAAAAAAAATCATGAGCCATTCCACTCTGTGAAGGTGGATGACCAGCGAAGCTGTTTCGCACATGACACAGACCCGCCCCAAGTAGACACGTGCAACGGCACTGCCACCCGAAGAGAGCGGAAGGAAAGGAAACTTGGCACGCAAGCACCTAGGAACGACGACATAGAGAGGGCGGTGCGAGCGTAGACATAGCCGACACTGGTCGCACAGCGGCAAATCTTCGAGAAACTTTTAATTATCTATTTGAGTCTACTGATCTTGAAAATGGTGCCTACTGATAGCTAATCTACTGAATAGACTTAATGCTAAACTGCCCAAGCATCAAGGAGAATGCAGGGAATGGTGTTCCACGCGCCGCACGTGCCGGCATCTGCAGCAGTAACTGTTCTAAAGCAAAAGCCTAAAACAAATGGCATCTTGCACGCGCGCTTGTCAACACTTGATTTTGGTTATTTATTTCGAATCTTTTACATGAGGAATGCGTGCGCGTGCAGTAGTGCGAGCGTAGAGTTTTTAGTAACTGCACATAAAAATTCACGGAACCCTAGCCATAAACAGCTTCGCTGTAAGAAAACAATTAGTTTAGATGAAATTTCTTTATGCAGCATCTTTGTAATTACTAGACAAATAACCAAATAAAGTGGCATTAAGATTAAATTCCTATGTGCCGTGGTTCAACAAACGCCAAAAAAATCTTGAGGCAGTGAGCCTGCTCAAATTTAGACAACTTCCCCATAGAGACACGCAAAAAAAGACAGAGGACTAGCACTGGATGAGGAGTTGTAAACTTGGCACTGGATGAAGAGTTGTGAGCCTGGCACCGGACAAAGAGTTGTGAACTCAGCACTGGATGGAGAGTTGTAAACTTAGAAAATCACCCACCTCCTTGTTTCTCTTCAAATAGAGGTCTAAGATGAGGGAGTCAATCTGAAAGGCAATGTCTATCCTGACAGCCCTCTTGATGTTTTTCTACAAAGAAGAGAGAAAATACCATTCAAAGCAGTGGTTCTCGACCACTCGTGTTTCGAGACCCTTTATGGATCCGCAGATGAAATGAGGGACCCCAGCCATCAGGGGAAAGGGGGGTATTGGATAATTATAGTGACTAAGGGGTAAATGCAGAAAACTAAATGCCTGCAAACAAACTTTTAAGCTCTAAAACAAAGAATAATGAACCCCACTCACTTGGCACACATTGTTTTGGTTTATTTAGTTTTATGGAGAAAGATTTATTGCTCGGCTGATCCGATGGTTGAGGGCTTCGGGGACACTGAGAAGGCCTTCACGGACCCCAAAGTGTCCGTGGAACCCCCAATCGAGAAACACCAATTTAAAAAATACCCCGAGATACGATAAACAAATGCATTGACTGCTGTACTTACGAAGGTCGATATACTCTAAAGGTTTGGGAGCAGACAGACACAGCAGGTTTCACGAGACATCCACAATAAACAACATTTTTGAGAGATAAATCAACTTCTCACATTTTTACAAGTTTCATCTGTGGCATACCAGCTTATGATCAGTAGGCCTATGTTGAGGAAGTTATCAAATACAGTCTAAGCTCATTATAACAGACCTGGTTACAACAGACATTTGGATCATAATCATACCGATTCGTGAGGTCCGGTTGGTTTCCCTCTATGTACCATTGACTCAACTTCATATCTGCATACAACATACTCTCTTTACAACAGACTGAAATCTTGGTAAAAATCAAGGTCTGTTATAACTAGCTTAGACTGTATCTGCTTTGTATGTGTAGCCATTCATATGGCAAATCATAATTTTATCTTGCATCATATTTAGATAAATTTCTCATCATTCAAACAAAATGTGTGGCTTGTTGGAGTTTGAATTAATGAGAGTCTACTAAAATATTTTTGTAATGAGCTCCTGAATTTGGAAAAATTGTTCCATTTGATGCTAAAAAAGTACTTTATTAAATCTGAAATTATTTGAATGGGCCGACAACTCCATATGAATGTTTTATGCAGCCACAGCTTGCGCGTTACAGCTAACGAAGTTTTGTAATGGCATATGCTATGTAATTATACCCGGGATGCTGTAGCATGCACAAGTGGACGGGTAATACCCCTTGCACGAATCCCAAAGGCCCTCAAACTCGAGCCTGAGCACAAATTATTACAGTGAAGCAATTGGGGTCCTCACCGGTTGTGATCACTGGGTCGGAATGATCGTGGGAGGACTTCTCCGTCAACTGAGAGGGGCTGAATCACCACGGGCGGTTGCAAGGTGGCCCTATCCACGGGGCGCGTTCCCGGAGGGAGCTCGTTCATGTTTTCGTCCAGGATACGCATGATGGCGCAGTAGTCCTCTTCACTCAGAATGAACTGGGCAGGGTGAGGAGCATGAAAAGGAATGGGACACTTAACAAATAGCCTAGTGTACAAGATGGGAAAAGCAAGGTGTGTGCAGCATGTTGTGGATTGTTTAACGTTTTTGTGTTGCTCAGTGTCTCCCGAGAAGATAATGAGGAAGAAGACTGTTACATAGCCGGAATGCGAGGATATTGTCAAACCTAGCTTCTCTGCAGAGCCCCAAGTATACAAGAGACCCATTTGCCAAGGCTGTTTATGCAGTGGTGCTCAGCAGATTTTGGCCAGAAGCACTTTATTTTCGGAGAAAGAATAGCAGAACAAAGGTTTGTGTATTTCGTCACCCTAAACAATATGGGCTTAGCCGAATCGAATTCTGCACACTCGCCTGAAACTGCTTCGTTGAATGAGTCTTTCATTTTGTTGAAGATTGTACATAAACATAAATATCCTGCAGCTGTATCAAATAGCAACGTTTCGTTGGGTTACCGGATCGAATATGATTAAATCTGCAATTGCTGCAACATGCTATGCACACATAAAAGTGGAAAAAAAAGTTACCAACCTCAAACTTCGGGAGCATACCAGCCACTTTCATCTCGGGAACTTCAGGATGTGCATCGAAGTTCATGTTTCTGACAATGTGCATCTTGAAGGTCACCGGCAGCAGAAGCGGGTAGTCGAAGTCGTCATTGCAGTTCGGGACCTTCCTCTTGAATCTAGCGGACAATAACATGCCACACACAGTTCTAAGGTAGAAGCCTCATTGAGATAGCTCGCATGGTGCAACGATATCAGCCAAAAGTGTTGCACATCATTTTCTTTACTATGACATAATACTGACACTGTCAAGAGTATAGACCAGGAGTTCTTAAACTTTTGGATTTCGAGGAACCCCCATCTGGCTTGACAGAAAGCTGAGAAACGCTTCCCGGCCGTGGCATTGATGAAATAAAGCAGTGCTGAAGTTCACAGACCTTTAAAACAATAATGCACAAGCTAGAGAGAGTTTGGTTCATAGTTATTAGGGTGGTGCAAATATTCTAAGCTTTCAAATATCAAAGCAAAAAATGCCATATTCGATTCGAAGTTCGAATTAAAGTTTGAATTAGTGCGAAACATACTGCCTTAATTCAGACTGAACAAAAAATGTGCATGAAAACAGTATGCAGTACAGACTTGTAATGAGTTCACCAACCAAGGCTGGAACACAAGTAGCAATTAAAATAGAAGCAACAAATCTACTGTCTTAAATCTACTAAGGTTTGCATTTCTAATAGCTAAATGCCAAGGTGTCTGCACAAATGAGTCGCAGCGTTTTCTTCCTTAAAGGAGCTGTGCAACGATTTTAACGTTGAAAGAATTGGCGTTTTCTACTTTTGACATTGTTCACCTTGTCACAAAGGACAGAAAACACACCTCCTTCCTTCGAAATGTTGCGATTCCGCCGCGTAATCGCGAGGCAAAATTAGAATATTCCTCGACCTGCAGCTGCGAGCGGCGGCCATGAGAAACACGCGGCATGACGTCAATGGGGAATCTTGTAGAAAGATAGCAAGTTGTGCGAATACCTGCTCGATAAAAGGTAACTTTTCTATAAATCTTGTCGTTCCAACATAAATATAAATGCGTCAAAAACCTGGTATCATCGACAAAACTTTTATTATACGGAGTTTCAGTGGCGCCATCTATCCTAGGTCCACAAAACCGTCAGCAGCGGAACAGCCGCCAGAAGCCGGAGGGGAGGGGGACAGGGCCGGACGGGTATGGCCGGACCCGGATGAGACTTTCCTCCTTTCACCATATTGTTCGCGCTGCGCCCGCCAGCACGTGGTCACGCGGTCGCGAGCGGATGAGTTCTCGCCGCTCACTGATGGCTCTAAAGAGAGAGCTTCACCGGAACCCCGCGCCTTCCCCATTGACGTCACAGCGCACGTGACTCGGAAGTTAGTGAAGGAGTTGAGAGGCGCCGAAAACCTCAATCTTTGTCCATTTTTAAAATAAAAACTAGGACATGCAGGCGAAAGCGGTTTTTGTTCTTTACTTCAGAAATGTCGAGACACCAACTCCCACATTAGTTAAGCAAAGCACTGAAACTGTTGCACAGCTCCTTTAAATAAACGATGTCTTTTATGGCCACGTTTCTTGTTCATTATTTGTGATCTTGACCTTGATTCACTATTATGTATGATTCACATTATGGACAATTTTTCTGGGCAACAGATGTGTCCACATTAATGAGACATGGCTGTATTGAAATAAGAGTAATTGTGCAGGCAAGCTGATGATTGGTCACGGTAGAGAACCCTTCAAACCTTGTCGTGCTTGTCCTTTTTTTTTTTTTGTTCTCTAGTCTCAAAAGTTCTCTACCATGACTGTATTGATGGCCGCAAACTATTGGTTTGTCTTTAAAATTATCAGATTCAATTCAAAATTAATTGTACAAAAGAACTACTACCTATTTGCTTCATATTTGCTTTGAACTGAAAAATCGCTATTCGCACATCCATTATAGGTAGTTATGCATCAGTGGATGTTTCAGATTTACTGAAGTAGTAATTGAACTGGAAAAACACTAAGCTTATTTAGGGGCAGTGACAGTCAAGAAAAGTTGGGAGCTTGGTGAACACATGAGGCTGCTCTGGGGAACTCCAGGGTACATAGTAGGTCAGTTTGAGAATCTGTGGCTTAGACAAAGGACAATAAATTCCTGCAAGGTATGAACTGGCAAAAATGCCCTACAGTGGTCTTTCACCAGTGCACATCCACTCACCGCGAGAGCTTTAGGTTGTCAAACTCCACCACCATGTCTTCAAGGAGGCACGGAGCGGCAGCGGTGCTCGGGGATCAAGGCTGAAGCTGTTGCGCACACGCAGCACTCCAAAATCCATCTCCACAATGTTGCGTGACTTGCAGTTCTGGGGCACATGAAAGATGGGAGCCATGATGCGGATGTCAATGGCCATTTTGTAAGCCTTTTGGTAGGCAATCTCCACCCCTGCACGAGCTGCTTCTGCCACGCTGGCCGTTGCCTCCGCAATCCGGTTCTTGGCGGCTTGGAACTTGTCCACAAAGTTCTGAAATGCACATGCAGTCGAACCCGGTTATAATGAAGCCAGCGAGACTCGAAAATATATTTTATATAGCCCCATTTCATTACATCTGAATTCTGCAAACACACTGCAATTTATGAAGCATGCTGGGCATCATGATCAAGCAGGTTATGGCATTGGCTCGTATGATAGCCGCTGTCCTATTTCCTTTTAGCTTTCAGCGCAAAATGACCCCGAAAGTACTGTGGACACCTTGTGAGATGAAGTATGGCATATTTTAGAACAACCTATAGGCTTGTGAGGAAAGAACCTAAAATTCAAAATTAATGTTTGCCGCCCGAGAAAGGAATTTCCAAGGAAGCCCCAGAATGGCGACCAACTCTTTGCTCAGGGACATATTACTCGCAAGAAGCAACATTTTAATGTTCCCCAGGAAATACTTTTTAGTGCTTCTCTCACCAGCTTCAACTTCAACAAAATATTAACGATCTATCTAAAATTAGAAGATAGTGCTGATAAAAGAGGTAAATCCCGAGGATGTCTCGGAGGATCCAATTTTATGTCAACCTTCCTCAATAACAGCTACCTCATAACCTGGTCACACAAAAAAAAGTTGTACAGTAAAACCTTGTTAATTCAACCCCCGCTAATTCAGAAATTCAGATAAATTTGAACTGCCGATCCGGTCCCATCAAACATGTGTATTAGCCAATGGCACCAAACGCTCATTAATTCGGAGGCAGTTGGGAACGCTATGGTTAATACGGATGAATTCAGCAAGTGGTGCAAGCTACCGTACGTTCCAAAAGGTTTGACCGCTATCCGTCAGAGGTGCACAGGTGGTTCTTCCGATTTTAGATGCGGAGCATCTCTTGCTCGGGTCTATGTCCCGCGGCCTTGTAGTCCGCACTCACACTACGCACGCGCAACTCTCCTCCTTCCCTCTCTCCAACAGCTGCGCATTACTCTCTCCGCTCTCTCTACCAGCTGCATGCACGCGCATGCGTTCGCTTCTACTCACCCGCGCGCGCACGCGCAACTCTCTCCTCTAGTCTCCTCTCCTTCAAGTGTGAAAAAAAATAAACGGCGAGCGGCAAGCGTTCCAAGTTTCTCTGCCGCGAGCCGCGACGAAGGCTCGCGTAGGGGGTAACGCTAGGGCAGTCGGTGGCGCCATCTCTCGACGTCAGCACGCAACTGACTCTTTTCTCGGAACCAACACGATGCTCCGCATCACCCCATGGTTCCCCTCGGGAAGATGGTGTAATTTTTTCCCCCTCCTCCAGTTCTCCCTGCTTCGTGCCAGTTTTGACCTGGAATGCCACGCGTTTGGCACTCTGGTTTGCACGCTCCTGGCATGTCATCATCATGTGCAGCAACTACAGCAACCTTTATGGCGGCACCGCCAGCGAAGCAGCAGAAGTACCAAGACAAGGATTTAGCGACGAAAGTGGAAATATTAAGGGCCTTGAAAGATGCGTTGTCTTTTGACAACAAGTGATGGAAAGGTACGACGTCAAGAGAAGCACTTTGGCCGCATACGTAAAAAATGAGGCCGAGATCCTACAGGCTTTTGAGAGCGAGAAGATCTAGTGCAAAAAGAAAGCGGCTGAGGAAGGCGGCACATCCGAAACTAGGAGAGGCCTTGCTGCGGTGGGTCGTCAGTGCACGGGAAGTGCAGCTGCCCTTGAGTGGTCTTCTGATCTGAGCTCAAGCAGAGAAGTATGCACTGAAGATGAAGTTTGTTTCGTTCAAGCCATCGGTGGGCTGGTTTGCTTGCTCCAAAGACAGACACGGATTGGTCTTCAGAAACGTGTGCAGAGAAAAAGGTGCCGTAAGTGGCGATGTAATCGATGACTGGAAGAATGTCAAGCATTGCAAGCACCTCGCTGTGTATGAGCAGAACAACATCTTTAATGCAGATAAGACAGCGTTGACAAAGCCCTACCAGACAAAACCATCACACTGAAAGCAGACCCCTGCACAGGCGGCAAAAGAAGTAAAGAAAGGGTCACAGTTCTCGTCGGTGCAAACATGACTGGTACGGAGCACTTGCCACTTTTTGCGATTGGAAAGGCAAAGAAGCTGAGATGTTTCAAAAACCTCAAACTACTTCCCGTGGACTATCAAGCGAATCGGAAGGCCTGGATGATGTCTGGAATTTTTCGAACTTGGCTGCACCAGCTAGACTGACGCTATCGCGCCAAGAGGCACAAGGTGTGTTTGTCAATAATTGCAGCGCCCACTCTAACGTGTCGGGACTGGAATGCATTCAGGTCGTGTTTTTGCCTCCAAACACTACTGCTACCTTTCAACCCATGGATCAAAGGTAATTCAGTATGTGAAAAGCAGATACAGGAAGCATGTATTGGAGCAAATGTTGCTGTGCATCAAGGCTGCGAAAGAACACGAAGTTTTGCTCCTCAGTGCATTCCACAATTTGTTGTACATGTGGAACAACACACCCACAGGGGATTATCACGAGTTGTTTTAAGCACAGCGGCTTTGTCTGGTCCAAAACTTGCCAGGCGGTGGAGACCCCACACGTCGCTGAAGATGATGACGGCCGTTTCGACGGTGTCCTCCCTGCCAAAGTGCAACTTGCTGACTACCTTGCGATTGATGACGGTGTTGTTGTGGCCGGTCAGCCGAATGCCATGAGATCATCAAGGATGCCCTGTGTGACGACGGGCGTGACGACGGGCGTGCTTCGAACGAAAATGAAGACTGTCCGTGTGAGGAGGCGCCACCGCGCCGCATTGTGTGAGAGGCCACGGAGGCTCTTGTTGTGCTCAGAGAATTTCGCTACACCACCTCCGACAGTGAGAGCACGGTGAAGCACCTGACTGCACTAAAAAAAAAGGTGTCGTCTCCGCCCAAAAGTCGTCCAGAAAGCAGGCGGCAATGACAGATTTCTTCTCAAAATAAAGGTATGTCACAGGGAAACCGTTCAACGCAGTTTCCTTTGCCCATTCATTATTTCAACTTTCGGACAATTCTGACATTTTCGCCGGTCTCATGATATCCAAATTAACGACGTTTTACTGCAGTAAGTAGTTCACATTATCTTTTTGAAGAGGAGACGTACCATGACATCGAGATAGAACCTGTAGAGAAAGGTAAAGTGCATTCGGCCAAAAGTGCCCTTGATGTCAATGTCCACCCTGTCCATGTGCACGTAACCCTCGGCACCAGATTCTTCGTAGGTGGCGATATCCAAGTTGAGCACCTCGTCTCCAGCTATCGAAAGAATCTGCAGAAAAATCAAAGCACAATTATGGCCGAGGCTAACACTTTTAGACGGATCAAATTACACAACATGCAGCACATTAGGAATTTAGCTTCACTGATCCCCTTTGGCTATCAATTTTGAGCTTCATACAAAATTCATCACATAGATTGCATTCCCAAGCATAGTTTGGTCAAAAATAATAATGACCCAGAGCCTACTTTGCAACAATTGAAAGCTCATCTACAAGTTTGAAGGCAAAGGTATTTTTCTTTTTGTGTCAATAAAAAGAAAGATATGTTGGTGCTCCTGAGCCAAAATAAACAGTATACCAAAACTAAACATGGAAGAGACAAAACTTTCTTTCTTGATCAGACCAAAGCCTAATAAAGTCTCTGGCGAGCAGCACTCACGTCTTTGTGGACCGTTCCCGGTGTTGGGTCATGTATGCCGACAGTCTTCAGATTCATCCTCAAGATGGTTTTCGTCGGGTATGTGGTCATTCCAGCTTCCACACCTGAAAGATTGTGGCTACACTAAGGCTTTGCTAATCAAATACAGTAGAACCTCGTTGACATGTTCTCGGTTGATACGTGTTTCTAGCTGTTACGTTAAAAAATGCCGGTCCCGTTTTACTTCCATAGAGATGCATGTAGTAGTTTCCTGCCTGTTACGTTTGCTTTCCCGGTTGTTAAGTCCAAAAGTGTCGGCATCGCGGTGCTCGGCGCGCCGGGCGCCAGGCTGCCACGCTGGATTCGAAGCGAAGCCAGTGGAGCAAAGTCGAACCATGCAATGCGGGTCGCACGACACCAGTGGGCACGCAGATGCCCGTCTTCCCTTTACTCCTTTCCCTCTCCTTTCTGTCTCTCTGTCTCCTCGCTGGGTTTTGCTGAGCTCTGCCACAGTTTCCCATCTTGCCCGGGTGTGACGTTGGAGCACCGCTCGGACGAAGAGTGAGGCTGGCGAGGCGGCAAACACTCTCTCTCTCTCTCTCTATCCTTCCCTTCTCTTTCTCTGGCACAAGGTGCACCCGCAAGCACGCATCACTTCTAGTTTCTGTTCCGCTTGATTGCGTGAACTGTGGTGTTTCCGAATATGTGCGCTTTGCACCTATTGACGACGGTCATGGCATCGCGAAAAGGAAGGCACTCTCTTTTAAAGAGAAGTTTGATATACTTCAGACGGTGGATCGCAATCCCAGCCGGAAGACATCTGACATCGCAAGAGACCTCGGACTCGCGCCGAAAACTTTGAACAGCATCGTCGCCAAACGAAAGGAGATTGAGGCGAAAGCTCGAAGGGGCAGGCGGATATTACGCGCTCTTTAAACACATGTCTGAGTCCTTAACAGTTCTGTAAGTACACATAAAATAAACCATTGTATAAGAGCTGCTTTCTATCTCATGTAGAGCCCCCCTAAGTGCGTTATTGGTTGCTACGTTTTCCCGGATGATACGTTTTTTTTTCCGTGGTCTTCTGAAAAACATACCAACAAGGTTCTACTGTATATTCCTGTTGTATCCCGAGCTACACAAGGTTATCGTATCGAAAACCGACTACTACTGCCACAGCTACTAATTTCACAAAATATATAATTGTTTGCAAACATCTCAATAAAGTAACCACACATGCAAGGTTAATTAAAACTAGCTGTGGAAGTTTAAAGAAATTCTCATAAAAGTAGTGCCCATCACCTCGCACAAGGATGTCGCAGATGGTCCTGTTCTGGTTGCAGATTGCCAGAGTGAATCCAGAGAGCATTGCAAACACATCCATGTTGACCACCACTGAGGAGGTGCCCCTCCGTCCAGCTGCAAGCAAAGTATCAAATGACACAGTAAGAATGGACTTTTGTTTGCATGAATCATTTTGTGCGATGGTAGCTTGCTAGCTACATTGATGGCTTGGACACAGTGGCAGAAGACTTTTATGTAGATTCCCAAGTTGGCATTTAAAATGCCAAACAATAGCAGATACACAAGTACTGCATCGCTCACTGGTGTGCACTGGATGTGAAAAAATTTTTCCCTCAAGCAAAACAAACCTGCCTTAAAGATGTGTATGGATGTCAATCGATTCATAACTCTATTCCTCACAAGCTCTTTACGTTAAATTCTGTTTTAGAATCTCCATAAAAAAAAATTCTACAGGATGCAGGAAGTACATGCACATATACTTACTAGTCAAAGGCCATAAAGTCAACACAAGCTCCAGAAACAATGCGGTGGATTTCCTCAGGTTTCCAGATGAGCTTTGTTGCGGGACTTAACGCCAAAGATACAGCTAATGTGCGAAAACACTTCAATCTCTCAAACGCTCTAGTACTAGCCTACTTAGAAGGGCTGTTTGACGTGTAGTGCAGCTGACCTGGCGAAGGCTTGCTGCCCAGTGGCTTGGCCGCAGTCGCCTGCACCAGCTCCTGGCTGGGCGTCTGCTCCACCTGAGCCCCGATGCTGCCCAGCTGCTCGCTCATGTGGTTGCTCAGGGTGAGCAGGGAGGACATGGATTCTTCGTGCAAGACAAGCACCAGCTCAGAGACGTCCAGGGTCACCTTCTGCAGCACCGAGCCCCGCACCGTCTCAAACTCGGGGTGCTTCTTGTTTGTCTGCAAGAGGTGTACAGCAGGAGCAGTCGGATCAACGGCAAAGCTTACATTGATACGCACTAAAAGGGCCAAAAGATAAAGAAAAAGTAAAGATGACAACACAAGGCGCTTTGTGTGGCCGTTGTCTTTAATGTGTCCTTGTCTTTTGGCGCTTCTAATGCATAATGACGAACTAGCACAGCTCACCATTTTCTTACAATATATTTGGTAGAAATGACATCAGAAAAGAGAAACAGGTTCAGCAGGAAGAGAATGTATGCAGACAAGCTGGCTAGGAAACATAAATCTAAACCATGACACAGATTTCGATGTGGGGACCAAGGAGAAAGAAAACAACACACAACATGACATGAAATCTCACGTCCCAATATAATGATCTTCACCCAGTCTCGCCAGCTAGGAGTGCCAAGGCCACGATGACTCGTGCCGTGTTATCCGTTATTTTATTTTTCGTCCCAATATTTCATTCCTGCTGATCTCAGGGTTTAGATTATGAGATGAAGCATGCAGAAGTAGAAAACAAAAGTTAAAAACAAAAAGTAACACAGAGTTACAGCAATCTGTCCTTGTGAAACTGGCCAACTGAACAGAATAGAACAAAATACATTCACAAAAAAATGATACATTCACACCGCTGGAATAGCAACTGTTCATTGCCGCCTCCTCTTCTTTTTCCATTCTGCTATGGTATAGTGAAGCATTTTCATCTTTTTCCCTCTGCTAGCTACTCTTCCTCTTCATCTATCAATATTTTCCCAAGCTGTTGGAATAAAGGAGCTTGTCATTCTTCTTCATTTATCGGAGTTCTAAACATTTATGGCCCCCCCGCAGGAACATTCTCTTTTTGGTGGGCTGCAACAGAAGGGGCACTGACACATTCCTCTCCCTTCTCATCAGTGGCTAAGGCTTCCAGCAATTCTCGTCAAGTTGGTTTCAATGCTGGCCCGCAATGGCAATGTCGACCAATCCACCCCAGGAGAGCGGAAAGAAAGGAAACAGGCACACAAGCACTTGGAACGACGACAAAGAGAGGGTGGTGCGGGCGTAGACATGGCCGATGTGGGTCGCACAGCAGCAAATCTTTGAGAAATCTTTATTATCTACCTGAAAGTCTACTGATCTTGAAAATGGTGCCTATTGATAACTAATCTACTGAATACATAGATCTATTGCTAAATTACCAAAGCACCAAGGAGAATGCAGGGAATGGCGTTGTACACACCGCACGTGCCAGCGCCTGCAGCAGCAACTGTTCTAAAGCAAAAACCTAAAAAAATGGCATCTTGCACGCACAATCATCAACGCTTTATTTTGGTTATTTACTTCAAATCTTTTATACGGGGAAGGCGTGCACATGCGGCATGCACCCTGCCACAAAGGTGGAACAGGCCTTGTTCGGTGCAGAGCATACAACATGAACCACTTGCCGGCCTGCCATCCTTTTTAACTTGTGAGTAACGCCATGAAAACATGGCATTACCACTATAAGTTTTCCGGTCTTCTTTGTTGATCGGTCGACTCCTTGGAGATATTTTCACATATCGCCACTAGTAATGAGTAAGGATATGTAGCATAAAGTAATGTAGGGATTTGCATGTCAAAGATTTTTTGAATCTGACGTTCGCATGATATGTTTGCATGATATGCCGGGGACCCAGAGGGTCCCCGACACATCCATGCTTCAAAGTCACTACCCTAAGGCATGGATGTAGGTGACATATACTAGTACATATACTTTAAACTACTGACATGCTATCTCAAAACTCAAAGAATTCGAACCGGTACACTTACCTGGCATGAAATAAACCCTTCATACTTTTCATTATGCTCCTGCAACTTTATCACCCGCATATACAATATTAAAAAATCAGCAGAACCCATCCTTTGGGAATGATTATCTACGTTAATGCGAATAGCATCCAACGGTGCGGAGTTATGCGCGTTCGTCAGGTGGCCAGCACACTCTAGATACACCAGCCCACTCTTGAGGCGATTCTAAATTTGTTGACACTTTCACAGCCGTGCGCACGATCTCCGCAGCCCAGCACGTGCGTTTGTGTCACTTAGGAAGGCGAGCAAAGCACGCGCCATACGCACAAACACTCAAAATGGTACCGACCAGACTTTCTGGCGTCTCAGCTAGTCTCAACCAACGGTACTCTAAACGGTTGTTTATATCTTTACCATAGGACGCGCTTACAGCGCTGTCACAGCTACCGGTGCGCGCGCGTTCCATGCACGAGGGCTCATTCCGCTCTCGTGAGGCTGAGCTAGAGGTCTCCCGAGCGCGGGAGAGGGTGAGCTAGAGGGAGAGGGTGAGCGCGGGAGAGGGTGAGCTAGCCCTCGTGCATGGAACGCGCGCGCACCGGTAGCTGTGACAGCGCTGTAAAGCGCGTCCTATGGTAAAGATATAAACAAATGTTTAGAGTGCGGTGGATGACTGCCTTCATAGCTCTGTGGTTAGCGCGTCTGCCTGCTGATCAAAGGGTCAACGGTTCGAATCCCAGCCGGCGCCGGTCTTTTTTATTTATTTATCGACCCGCGGCGTAAGAGGTTAGATAGCCAGATAGATAGATAGATAGATAGATAGATAGATAGATAGATAGATAGATACATACATAGACGAAAAGTGCGTGAAGTATCCAAAGAATGCTATTCGCATTAAAAATCAGCAGAACCCATCCTTTGGGAATGATTATCTACGTTAATGCGAATAGCATCAAACGGTGCGGAGTTATGCGCGTTCGTCAGGTGGCCGGGACACTCTAGATACGCCAGCCCACTCTTGAGGCGATTCTAAATTTGTTGACACTTTCACAGCCCTGCGCACGATCTCCGCAGCCCAGCACGTGCGTTTGTGTCACTTAGGAAGGCGAGCAAAGCACGCGCCATACGCACAAACACTCCAAAATGGTACCGACCAGACTTTCTGGCGTCTCAGCTAGTCTCAACCAACGGTATCTAAAGGGTTGTTTATATCTTTACCATAGGACGCGCACAGCGCTGTCAGCAGCTACCGGTGACGACGCGCGCTCCATGCACGAGGGCTCATTCCGCTCTCGTGAGGCTGAGCACTGACCAGCACATCACCCTCTCCCGAGCGCGGGAGAGGGTGAGCTAGCGGCCGTGCTCAGCCTCACGAGAGCGGAATGAGCCCTCGTGCATGGAACGCGCGCGCACCGGTAGCTGTGACAGCGCTGTAAGCGCGTCCTATGGTAAAGATATAAACAACCGTTTAGAGTGCGTTGAATGACTGCCTTCATAGCTCTGTGGTTAGCGCGTCTGCCTGCTGATCAAAGGGTCAACGGTTCGAATCCCAGCCGGCGCCGGTCTTTTTTATTTATTTATCGACCCGCGGCGTAAGAGGTTAGATAGCCAGATAGATAGATACATAGATAGACGAAAAGTGCGTGAAGTATCCAAAGAATGCTATTCGCATTAAAAGCACAACCTTTAACCCTGAACAGGGCCAGGTTGGGATTGTCTTACGCACGCTCATTCAATGACAAGAAAACTCAAAATTACGTGCCAAGCAGCACAATTCGTTATGTACCCACCTGAACGTAAAGAAGGCAGATTGTGTTCCCAGTGCCAGGGTTTTCGTTAGAGTCGATAATTTTCAGAGGGCCAGTTTGCCCGGGAGCTGCAAAGTTCAAAGGAAGCTCATTACATTACTACTGATTAGACTATTGCAGGCTCCTCAAATAACACGAGTGAGAAATGCCAAATACCTGAGAAGAGCACATGCTGCAAGAGAGCCTTCTTCAAGCAAAGCTGGACACTCATGTCCAGTGGACGCAGCTCAATCTTCAGGCCCAGGTTGTTGGCTTGGAAGAACAGGATGGGGCTCAACTTTCCCTCTGTCAACTGGGAGATCTCAAGCACCACCTAAAAATAGTAAAAAAAAAAAAAAACTTGTGTTGCGCAAACAGATGGAAGGAAGGATGGATGGATGGATGGAATATTTGACACAGCATGAACAAAAACAAATGCCATATTTTTTTCTACAAATCAAAAACTACAAGTGCAGTGGACTATACTTATTTGAGGCACCAACTTGAACAATAAACTTTGGTGTTTGTTATAACTAAACCGTACAAAAGTGATGTCATGTTTGTGCCATGTCATGTAGTGTACACTTGAAAGATACACAAA
The DNA here is from genome assembly GCA_037355805.1 of Ixodes ricinus. Lineage (NCBI taxonomy): Eukaryota > Metazoa > Arthropoda > Arachnida > Ixodida > Ixodidae > Ixodes > Ixodes ricinus. The sequence goes on from JAZHYW010030275.1 coordinate 47,772, forward strand.
GGCTAACATGCCAAGTGGCTTCTGAACAACATAATCAGCTATTCCAAACAGCTTGGCATCAAGACAGTAATGGAGTTTTCTTTTATTACTACTATGTACCCTAACAATGCAGCTCCTATATCTTCGAAATAATAGCATGGCATAGAAAGGTGAGAGCATAGGTACACTTTCAAGCTTCCTATGTTAATAAACAATGAAATCAGTTATGCTACTCTTTTCTCTGAACACCTTCGTTTATACAGTGTGTGGTTCTCCTGAGGGCCACTGCCTTTGGGAGTACCACGTTCGCGGCGAGACGCTCTACCGCGAAGCGGGTTCGTACTCGCGTGGCATGCTGCTCGTCGAGCGCAAAGAGACACCAGTCACGTTGGTAACGGTGATAAACTCTGTTTATTTACAATGCAAAACAAATACAAAAGACACGGCTATAAGCTGGTAGGGTGTGGTTGTTCTGTGCTTGATGCCCAGCGCTTTGCAAGCGTCCACAAACACCTTCCCGACGAAGTAGCTTGCTCTATCTGTTAGAAGAGCTTCAGCGAACCCGAATCGGGTGAACACCTCCATGAGCTTTTCAGTGATTGCTCGGGCCGTCAGCTTACGTGAGTGGGAAAAGTTCTACCCATTTGCTGAAGTGATCAGTGACAACCAGCAGATACTGGTGTCCTTTGGGGCTCCTCGGTAATGGGCCGACCACGTCGCAAGCCGCCAAAGACCATGGTTCTTGGCTCTGGATCGGCTGCATTAGGCCCGGAGGTTTGCCGCCTCTTGGTTTGAAGCTTTGGCAAGTGTGGCACGTGCGGGCGTAGCGGAATACGTCCCTTTTCATGCCCGGCCAGGTTGCGATGTGGCATAACTTTGTGTAAGTCTTGGAGCCGCTCGCATGTCCGGCCAAGTGCGAGTCGTGATAGTAGCGCATAACTGCGCACTCTCAGACTGTGTGGCACTACCACCTTGAACACATTGTCTGTGTCCTTTTCAGATGGGTATATACCTCAGCAGGAGCCCGTCGGCGTTCAGCAGATATTGATCCAGCGTGTCAGCACCAGTACCAGATACATCCCGACACTCGGCGTTTACTGCAATACCAGCAGCCGTTGCGCCCGGCGGACGCGCCGCCCGACTCCACAGAGTCCGACTCTACTCGAGAGCCCGTCGATCACCTTTCGACAAAACGGATCGTTCTGCTGCGCTTTCAGTAGCTCTTCTTTGCTGAACACGATCCCTGGGCGCCAATTTGTGGTTCTCCTTAGGGCCACTGCCTTTGGGAGTACCACGTTCGCGGCGAGACGCTCTACCGCGAAGCGGGTTCGTACTCGCGTGGCATGCTGCTCATCGAGCGCAAAGAGACACCAGTCACGTTGGTAACGGTGATAAACTCTGTTTATTTACAATGCAAAACAAATACAAAAGACACGGCTATAAGCTGGTGAACGCCGTCGGAGTGGAGGTAGTCCACGGCCGAACGGTCGGTCAGAAAGGTACAAAGGACGGGGTAAAACGCTCACCGGTGCACGGACGGTTCCCCGATGTCGCCGCCGCCGAAATCCCAGGAAGAAGACCCAGCGATCCCGCTGTCCGTTGGTTTTAAGATAACAGCGGGGCGAAAGGGCCAATCAAGGAGCGACACGTCGATCTCCTTTGTGCGGGGGTTCGTTACGGAAATCGCCCCAAAGGGGGAGAGGAGGAAGCCACTCACAGTGGTAAGCAGCGCCACCTCTCGCTACGCCAGCGCGGCCGCCACGGCGCGCCAAGACGCTGACGCGACAGAATGTTGAGGGATCACAATCCCCACAACTGTCACATCAGCACATAATGCGTTATTGTGGGGACAAAATTTTCATAATATAAATATTGATAAAGAGAAAGCAAAAAAATGTAGTTCTGTGTCAATCTAAAATACAGTCACAGCGATAGCTGCAAAACATCCCAGCAAAGTCGTTGGGCATCGGCGTCACGTTCCCGCACTGTGGGGCAACATTACTAGATCAATGTTGGTTGGCAAGCTTCCTAGAAAGCCTGACACCTATTCGTGGTGTGTGCGCTAGGTGGAGCTCGCTACACTATCAGCCCACCCAATGGACAGAAGCTGCAGATCAGTGGAATGTTGGATGCAGATTACCTGGGGCAGAAAGGAATGTTATCAAGGTTTTTATGGTAAACGTAAAGTTGCACAAAAGTCGGCATGAAAAGTGCGTCCTTCGAAAATGGTCATTCTTCACTGTCCATGGAGGTGTTGACGCCGGTGTCGCTTGGAACACTGCCCACACGCACCTGCTCGTGTGGAGGCCATGAAGAAGAACCGATTTGGTACGCCACTCTTTCGTGCCACTCTTTCGAGGACCGAGTCACCGCCCATTCCCGAGTCATCGCCCACCCCACTTTTTGGGCGAACAGTACAGTCAAATCTCGTTATTGCGAACGTCATTATAACACATTTTCAGATTTACAAACATTTCAAAAATCCCCTTCCAAATGCCTATTGGTTTCAATGCAAAAATATTTCAGTACTACGAATTTCAAAATACCGAATATTTCAGAATAACACACGTAATTCAAATGCTCTTATATTCGAACAACACCTCACTATTACGAATTTATATCGCAAAAAAAACGGCCGAAAGCAACGATGGATGGCAAAAATAATTTTAAATTACAGAAAGGCGCGCATTTTGGCCGCTTGGCGGCTCCCGCAATGCCCAACCATCATCATCATCAAAGATCGACCCGGGAAAGAAATCCTAACCCTAACAGCATGGATATCGGCGGAACTGACTACTGACAACATCCTAAACAGCGTTCGTGAGCAGAACGACTGCAGCGACGAGGAGAACCCGAACGATGAAGACGAGGAGGCAACGGTCACGGATCAGCAGGAAGAATCGGTCTCGAACTCCGATGTCTTTAGTGCCATCAGCAAGTTGCGCATATTTCTTGCAAGGTGTGCTAGTGCGACCGAGGCCGTCCACAGGAAGGTGGACGACATCGAATCGTTCGTCCTGCAGCGTTTGTGCGACACCTACCAGAAGATGATTTCGGATTTCTTCTAGTAACTGTGTCGTGTTCAATCGCGTGAGCGGTGCCAGTATGACCAAGGCCGTCAACAAGGTGGACGACATCAAATCGTTCTTCCTGTAGCGTTGTGCTAGACCTATCAGAAGTTTTCCGATTTCTTTCAGTAAATGTGTAGCGTTCAATTACGTGGAGCATTTTTTGTTTGGTGTTTCGGATAAAACCGAGCGTCTGGATATTCCTATTGCAAAGGTAGGTCATTTTTGCTCAGATATAATTACAATTTACGAGTTTTTCACTATAACGATAATTTCAGAATAACGAACGATTTTCGCGAGTCCGATGAAATTTGTTCTATCGAGATTTGACTGTATACACGTTTGCAAGTACGGTCTCTGGGTGCCGCCATCTTGCTGCTGGGGCACCAAGCTAATCCGATTACGACGCCTTAGCAAAGTGTCACAATCAGATCATGGCCGTGCCCAAGGGCACCCCAAATGAGCAAGATGGCGGCACCTGGAGGCCATACCTGCAAATGTGTATCAATTTCCAATAAAACACCGAGTGACCACCCAGCCAAAATACCCCTACGCGGACTCCACGGTCTGCGAACATTCATCCTATTCAAATGACGCGGACCTTACAGTTAGAGGACGTCTGTGAACAAAGTAAAACGAAGGAGGGATAGGCACTTCTCTTTGTTTACGCAATTCGTCCCTGATTTACGCAACCCCAATGTCACAGGACATGAGAGCGAGAAGAAAGCGATAGAGATAACAAAATGAAACTTTCTTTTGCTTACAAAAAGTTCGTTCCGACAAAAAAGAAATGTCGGAAAGATAACACAAGCAGTAACCCATTCAAGGATCCTGAGGTCAGCGAATGTGCCATGTCCTGAAATGTAACCGCAGAGTGTAAAATCAAAGTCTGTCTTTACCGAAGTAAGCTCACCGCAAACCCACTCCTTCTCCCAAAACGCCGCAACAGCTGTTGGTAAGGTTGTGACATGAAGCCAACGGGAAAATAAAGAATTGCTGGAACGCTGTACAAAGACGTTTGCACAGCGTCCCATTTCGAGCTCTGTGTTCGTGGTGCCGTCCACGCCATGCAGCAACGCCGCCTCAACCCGCGTTGATAGCACGCTGCGAACGGATGCACACATGTATGCACCAAAAAGAAAGTGATGCAAGAGCCTCGTCCTTGCGATTATGAAGGCAGCCGACTTGTACCAACGACAAAGTATTTGCCGATGCGATTACCGGCTTTCCCGCTTCCCCAACATCACTCTTCATCGCTCCTTTCGTACGCTCGCTCGCTCGTTGCACCTGGTTGGCTTTTCTATTTTCTTGACTTTTTTTCCTCTTTTTGGCGAAGAGAACATATAGGTGTAAGAAACATGCTTTCGCAGAACAAACGTTCGTGCTGTATGCCGATCGCCGGTGTTTATTGTGCGCATGCAAGCAACAGACTTTGCGATAGTAAACCATTCTTTCGTAAGCATTTCTTGCATAAAACAATTACGGTAAACTTATTTGAGTTTTGAGTTTTATGTATCTCTTGATACATACAGAAAAATGGGCGTTTATTTAGCTTTTTCCAAACTTTTTGTGCTTACCCACTTTTTTTTATGAATTTCAGGAGGCCGGGGGTGGGCGATGACTAGGGATATTACGGTAGTCCTTTTAAAAAGTGTTCATTAAACGCTCTGAAATCTGTCCTTCCTCTGGTACATGAGTCTCTCCACTATGTTCGAGAGAGGGAGACAAGGCAGTGACCATTGGCACCGACAAAGGTATTTAGTGAACCGACCCGCAGTAACGTAGCCTAAACGTCCCCAACATTGCCACAAAGATGTGAAACCGCGCTACTGGGCTCGACATCTCCTTAGAAATCGCCGCTGCTGTTGAAATAACCCCTTGGTTACTCGATCGGTACCTCTGTTGAGAGAAATAAACTGCACATGTGTCAAGCAAAACAAATCATACATGTCCACGGTAGAATGAAGTGCTTTTGTATAACAAAGTGTGTGATCGACAGGAAAGGTTTGTTGTACAAGTCACTTCGTTTTATTGATTTCATGCAAAATACTGAAAATAAAGAACTGAAACTGACCTAGCATATGCGCCAAAAAACTGAGGGAGAGGAGGACAAGAGAGCGCACGGGTACGTCAGAACGCCAGGCTCTGCCTGGAATGATTAGTGCATAGACGTAAAGATAGCTGCCTTCGTCTCTACTTACTCTATGGACGTATTCGAACATGAACACGAAACGCTGGATGCAGGCATTTGGCAAGAGAATGTGTTCGAAGTGTGAGTAGTAGTGGTGCAAAACTATCGATAGTACTATCGATAGTATCGATAGTCGCCAGAAATCTGACTATCGATAGTAAAAAAACTATCGATAGTTCGAAAAACTATCGATAGTACTATCGATAGTCTACTATCCGAAAACTATCGATAGTACTATCGATAGTCGACTATCGAAAAACTATCGATGGTACTATCGATAGTCGACTATCGAAAAACTATAGATAGTACTATTGATAGTAGACTATCGAAAAACTATCAATAGTACTATCGAAAGTCGACTATTGGAAAATTATCGTTAATCGACTATCGAAAAACTATCGATAGTCGACTATCATAAACCTATTGATAGTACTGTCGACAGTTTACTATCGATAGTTATGCGACACTAGTAGTTTGTGTCGCTCCCTCTTCTTATTTTCTCTCTTTATTTTTTTTCAAATGGGACACCAACTAGCCCAAGCACTTACCATCCCAACTTTGGTTCAGCTTTCAGTGATGACGAAGACGGGATTTTGGGCGAAGAGAGGAGGAAGGGAGGCGAGCGGCGGTGCGGCAACTGCGTTCGCTCTAGTGGTGCAAAACTATCGATAGTACTATAAATAGTCTTCATAGCCGGCAAAAATCTGACTATCGATAGTAAAAAAAAACTATCGATGGTACTATCGATAGTCGACTATCGAAAAACTGTCGATAGTACTATCGATAGATCGACTTCTCGAAAAACTATCGATAGTACTATCGATAGTCAACTATCGAAAAACTATCGATAGTACTATCGATAGTCGACTATAGAAAAACTATCGATAGTACTAACTATACGATAGTTTTTCCAAAACTATTGATAGTATCGATAGTCGATTTATCGATAGTTTTGCATCACTAGTGAGTAGACTAAGGCAGCTACCATTTATAACGAACACCAGGAAACGCTACGATCAGTTCGATATAGCGAGTAATTCGATATAGCAAAAAAACATTTACAACGAACTTCCACGATGAGTTCGTTGTGAGGCGAGAGCTTCTCTTTCTTTCTTTCTCATCTCTTCACTTCCACCTTGTAACAACGCGCCAAAAGGTGTTTTTTTTTGCATGCGTGCAGTTTTTTTTTAGCTTATCTCCCCTTTTGAATCGCTTCTCTTCGCTCAATTTTGTTCGCAACTTGAGCTTTTGGAATTTTCTTTTATGCTACTTCTTTTTTGGGAGAAGGGACAGGCTAGGCGACGATTGTTTGCGTGTTTTTGGAAGCCTTCCCGGTGGGAAAAAGTTCGATATAGCCAATATGTTGTTCGTTATAAAACACACTTTTTACACGCATTTTTATTGAAATTTTTTGTGAGTTCGATATCGACAATAATTTGCTGTACGTGGGTTCGTTCTAAACGGGTTTCACTGTAGCATTCCAGCCAGAGCTTGGCGTTTCAACGTCCCCACGTGATCTTGTTTCCCCCTCACCCTCAGTTTCTGCCTGCATGGTGAGGCAGATGAACCACAAATGCATGTCTTAGAAAGCAAACAGCACCAAAGCTAGCAAAGTAATCTCTTGCTACCTCGTAACTGGACATCTTGTAACATCAGTTAGCCGAATTTTGTCTCATTCAAAATTAATTCCATAGGCATCACATATTTGTGCACAGTTAATTTTTAACCGAGCTTACAGTGAATTTATCTATATAGTATACAGTAATCCCTCATTATAACAAAATCACCTTTTTCAAATTATCGCTTTTATCGAAATTTCACGTGGTCCCGACCGAAATTCATACATTTTTAACCGGATTATTCAAAGTGTATAGAAAGCCAACCACATTTATTACAAAGGTCGTAGTGCCCAAAGCATGGAAGCCTACATGGGGGTGCATGGAGACCCCTGCGATCCCTCCCCTTATCCACCGAGGCAAACAGCAAACAGGGAAAATGGCAAACAAGAAAATGGAGTAAACGGGGGACGGAGGGCAGAGCGCGCAGAGCACCGCTTCCGATGTGCCGATGCGGGCAGGGAGCAGCGGAGCAGCGGCGTAGCAGGAGCAGCTGTCAACAGTGTCCACATTCTGATGCTACTTATGGCGCCCGCAGCAGACGCTGCCCGGCTCTTGTCGGAATCAGGTCAAGGGAGCGATGGAGCCTGGAGGTGATCATCCCTTCGCGAGCCCCCGGCGCGCGTGCCTGCCGGCGTACTACACGCACATGCGCGTCGTATGGGAGATTGGGAGTGCTTACCAAAAGCCGCTTAGATTTGCGAGGTTGAGAAAAGTGGCCGACCTAAGTCCGAACTTGCCAAAGAATTTGACATTCTGGCATCCACTGTTCAACACTGTCCACCACTTTGCAGAACAAGCAAGGTATTGTACAGGTTCGAGAAGCTTCTCATGCAAGAGAAAGCGCGCCCGCGACCCAAAGATGAAAGATTGCCAAATGCTTTGCGACCGTCAAATTTTCTCTTGCGAGCATGCTTACCGAGCCGGCGCACAATTCCCAGAGCTGCAGCGATCTTTACAACAGTGTGTGAAAACATGTTGGCAAAGCCACCAAGGATAACTTTGATTTGTTCGCACTTGTTGATGCGGACATTCCCATGGATGCTGCGATCGTAGACCTTGCGTGCGGCCAGGGTAAATACAAAGTGATGTCGCGCTCCGCAGTCATCGGGAAACACCGACGACTGCAGTGACATGAAACATCCTACGGCTGCTTCAGAACAAAGTGGAGTGCAGCAGCGGTGACTATGTTCTTGCAATACCTGGAGCAGTTCGAAGAGCACTGATGTCCAGATGGAATTATCAGCAAACTCCACCTAATTATTTTTTACTCGGTAAAGCCGTCGCGAGATGTTCATAACCAAAGTTTGCTTGATTAAATATACGGTCAGAGTCTACCATACTGTCCCCGTCCACCTTCAAGGCTGCTGGCACTGTTTTCTTTGGCTTTATTGCTTTTATCAAATTACCGCTAACCGTATTTACTCGCATAATGAACGGATCTTTTATCCGGAAAAATCGACGTAACTTCTTATCTCTTTGCGCGCGGCGCGACTCCAAAACCAAACTGTGATGCGCAAACAAAAAAATGCTCCTATCTGTTTTTTTTCTTGCTTCCGTTTTTTTGTTTTTTTGCGCGCTTTGCTTAGGCGAGGGCTTCTCCGCTTCTCTTTCTCATCTCCTTGCGCGCGGCGCACGACCCTAAGTTTAACCTGTGCTGTGTAAAAAAAAAGAAAAAAAAAGCTCCTCTATGTTTTTTTCTTTTGCTTCCATTGGATCTTTTTTATTTTTTTAACGCCTTTTGCAAGTTGTTTTGTTTGCCCACCCTGCCCATGCATTCGCGACCTCGCTGCACCGGGATAGAAAAGTGCGTTCATTTCGAGGGATTCTCGCTTCTCTTTCCAAAGTGCGAGGAGGAGGCGAGGCAGGATGCCTTCATTATGTGCGCTTTGCATAGGTGAGGGCTTCTCCGCTTTTCTTATCTCCTTGCGCGCAGCGCACAACACCAAAACCAAACTGCGCTGTGCAAAAAAAAAAAAAAAGAAAAGCTCCTTTTATGTGTTTTTCTTTTCTCTTGATTCCGTGGGGTTTTTTTGTTCTTTTTTTTTGCCGCCTTTCGCAAGTTGTTTTGTTTGCCCACGCCCATGCATTCGCGACCTCCCTGCACCAGAATAGAAAAGTGTGTTCATTTCCAGGGCTTCTTGCTTCTCTTTCCAAAGTGGGAGGAGGGGGCGAGGGCTTCTCCACTTCTCTTTCTTATCTCCTTGAGCGCGGCGCGCAACCCAAAATCCACACTGCGCTGTGCAAAAAAAAAAAAAAAAATGCTCCTCTATATGTTTTTTTTTTTGCTTCCATTGGATCTTTTTTTATTTTTTTAACGCCTTTTGCAAGGCGTTTTGTTTGTTCGCCCACTCTGCTGATGCATTTGCGACCTGGCTGCACCAGGATAGAAAAGTGCGTTCATTTCGCGCGCATAGGGGAGAGGGTCAAAATTTTGACCTCCGAGTTGGGGGTGCGTTTAATATGCGAGTAAAAAAAAAAGTCGAAATTTTGAGAGCAGACTTGAGGGGTGCGTTCATTACGCGAGTGCGTTCATTGTGAGAGTAACTACGGTATATCGAATTTTTTTGCCGTCCCAATTACTTTGTTATAACGAGATTTTATTTTTACTAATTAAACATCAAATTAACAAGTCTTAGTTAATTGTTTGATTTATTGTGACAATTAGCCCCCTATATTATGTAGGTAACCCTGGCCTTATAATTCTCCAGCACAGACCGCATCAGTGTAGCTTTTACTAATTTTTTAAAATAAACCTGTAAAGCACAAGAAAAACACTCCATAGTTTGTCAATACGTCATAACTATTCTTACCTCAGTGATCTCGAAGTTGAGGTCCACATCCGTTGACTCATAGTCATTGCGGCTCACTGACTCCCCACTGGAGCTGGATTGGTCAGACTTTGGCAAAACATTGAGTGCTGTTTCGGTGCCAATCTTGGTTGGAAGTTCAGATTCCTATGGGGGAAAAAGGCCAATCAAGTAGCAATCTAAGAAGTGCAGGACTGCAACTACTATGTATTATGAAGGTGTATAAGAAATGGTAGAAGGCTGAATTATGAAGGTGTATAAGAAACTCCACTGCCATTGAACACCACAAATGTGAGAAGCTGCAATGCGTGTTTGGAAGGTCTAGATTTAGAATTCAGGATGCAACAATGAGATTGTCAACATCCTCGATTTTATAAGAAACTTTTAATTTTCACAATAAACAAGTCATAAACAAAAATGAACGACATTTACAACACCCTGCAACGCCGAATTACAGCACAGTTCAGGAGGAGGAGGAGGGAAGGGTACTGAGGGGAAAGTATACCCCTCCTCCTCACCTCCTCACCTCCTCATCCTCCCTGCTACTCCTCCTCCCTCCTCTTCCTCGTCCTCTTCCTCCTCCTCCTCCTCTCATCCTTCAAGCTCCTACCCTCTCCTCCTCCCTCATCCCTCTCCCCTAGGACAATCTTACAGAACGCTCGGACCAGACTGGTCGCTCGCTGAACAGTGTCCCCGTAGCGGGACACAACACTGCCTCTCACCAAACATCAGCTGCCACACACTGAATTATTAGCCTGTCACTGACTATACCGTAGTTAGAAATTACATACATATTTTGTAAATGAGTCATTCCATGCCAAACAACCCAGGCCAATTCCGTGCCAAACACCCTTACAGCTTCGGTCTAAAAAGCTAGTATGTGTTATTGGTGATGTAAAGGTAACTTTTTCAAAATATTTTTGGTATAACTAACCTTGTTATTCTTTTTTACAACCATTTGAATTTTGCAGAAAACAGGCCTCAAGGGGTAAACACACTTTTTTTCAAAAAGGTGTGAAACAAGACCGCGAAATACCGTATAACCGCGTGTAAGGGCCGCACCCGTGTAAGGGCCGCACCCCCGTATTTAGGACAAAGTATTGTAAAAAAAAAAAATTACAGAAATTATTCGTGTATGCGTTGCACCCCCTTGTTTTTGAGGCGCGCCGATATATATTTCGCTAGGTGGCGCTAGTCACCACACGAGCGCGTAGCAGCACTTGTCCGCATCCCCGATATTTGCTCTCCTCTCATCCGTATCACCCCGTGGCAAAATGGCTGTCGACCTCGATCATGGTCGGCCGCATTGTCGGGGTGCATTTATGTTGCGGCAAGGCATTGAGAAAAGATAAAGGATATGTCAGTGTCAGGTTCCGTGGCAAGCGCGAGGAATGGGGATTCAGCGGGCTCGGCTCGCGCGTGCACTCAGGTTTCCTAACGCCAGTGAACGCTTCGGGGAGGTTTCCTTTTTTCTTGGATTCGTGTCCAAGCATCGTGATTTTTCTGGCGTCGTGATTTGTCTGCCTTTTTGCGCAATCTGACAGCTATGGGCAAGTACCACTTCAACAGTCATACGGGATTCAGGACGAAACTTGCCGCGCACGCCATCAAATACGGCACAAAAAAAAAAAGAAAAAAATATGCGTATTACGCATTATGTAAACTAATAAATCCGACTGACGACTGAGTCCCGATTCCGGAGTGAAGGCATTTCTGACCAGTGCAGCCGAGCGCGCTCATGTACGTTCAGTTCGGCATGTGGATACAGATTTTTTTTTTTATCCGTGTATGGGCCGCACCCTAAAAATTGGTCCTCATTTCTTGAAAAAAAAGTGCGGCCCTTACACGCGTGAATACGGTAAACACCGCTTATAGTAGGTAAATATAATCTTCTAAATTATACAATATGTTTTGCCATGTACTGTCGCAACCGTTTATAACGAAGTAGTGGCTATAGTGAAGCTTACTAAGGGAAAAGCTGAGCTAGTTGGTTCTGATACATCTTGGGTGAAACCAGCTGAACAAGGGAAGGAAGATGACAGGAGAAAAGAATGGCGAACCGACCGCTGGACTACCAACTGTTTTTTTATTATTAAATCTTCCTCTTCTTCTATTAATTTATATCCAATCCTCCTTTTTCTTTTTCTTTCCCATTGCTCTTATTTGTGCTCTTATTTTTCTTATTTTTCCTCCTGATTTTTATCAATTACCCACGAAGAGTGCCGTGTAGAAAGAGTTTTTCTTTGGCTTGCAAGGTAATTGAAGGGATGCTCACGCACTTGTCGTCTTCTTCGTCGATAGCGAGGGCCTCTAAAACCTCCCTTGCAACCCGGTTTTTATGGTGTCCCATTATGTGAAGATGGTCGAGCTCTGCTGTACACAGGCATTTCCGACAATGGGCAGCTAAATGTCCTGGTCCCGCAAGGTTCCTAAGGTTTGCTGCATGTGCACGTGCTCGGTCGTTAATACATCGACCGGTCTGTCCGATGTAGCAGCGGCCACATGTTAGCGGTATGTTATATATAACTTCCTTATCACAAGGAGCGTATTGTGTTTGGTGCCTGGTGTTACACTTTTCCTTGGTGTTTTTCGGTGCTTGATTAATTTTGCGGCACATTGAATAGGCCTTGTTAGGTGCTGAGCAGATGACTTGCACGTTTTGCCGGTTCGCTATCTTTTTTAACTTATGGGTAACCCCGTGAATATACGGTATCACTACAAAGGGTGGTCTGGGTTTTTTGTTTGTTGACAAAACCAACTAGCTCAGCTTTTCCCCTTAGTAAGTTACCTTTCTTGTTACCTGAGCACACCTTATGTTAGTTTTAACCTCCTTGATCAGTACGCCTTAAGTTCGCTCATTTCCAACTCCATATGCCAAGCACGGTTGCTCTCTCGAAGCATTAAAAGGAAACTCATCTTGGATCAAGTACAACACCTCTTCGGGGCAGTGAAACCTTCACAGGGACACGCACAGCGTGTGTCCAAAATCCTCCGCTCCGAAAAATGGCGCCAGGTACGCCTCTTAACCGACTTCCTACGAGTGAAATGTTCAACCCACAACGAGTTCTCAAATCACCTCATCATGACAAATCACATCACGGAACTTATGTGGGTTAGGGACTACCTCCCAATCTGGCGTCATCAACTGTATTTGCATCGACAAGGTAGGGATGACCTGGAAAGTACTCCACTGCATGGTATTGGAGACCTACCGATATCACCCAGAGCAAGACACGTGCTGGAAAAAGGACCAAAATTTGCCTCAGCACCGAAGCTTGCGGCTGTTGATAAGGTACTCCTTATTCGCCAAATAGCCGCGAAAGCCCCACAAGACAGAAGTCCACAGATCATTGATGATGGTCTTCAGGTTCTTGCTAGCCTAAACCACCAGGCTCAGGCTAAGGGAAACTTTGGCTCCGTTATACAAGAGCTCAGGAGCAAACAACTGAACTTATGCGTTTCAGACAAGCAAGGTGGCTTCGTCGTTCTACTATCCGACATTTACAAGGAAAAATCTCACCAGGCCATAGCCAAGAACTTCGTTCAAGTCGATAATCACCGTACCAAAGCAGCAAAACAAGCCATCCTCAGACTGCTCGGTGACACTCAACAGGCGGGTCTCATGACCAAGATCAAAGCGACAAAAACAGACTTACTATCAGTGTTTTTTTCAGCCAAGACTCATAAGGAGGGAGTTCCCTTTCGGGCCATTGTCTCGGAACGAACCACCTGGCAGGCCTGCGTGTCCAAATTTCTGACCCAACAACTATCCAATGTACAAATCGATGACCCTTTCCGAATACAGAATTCAGAACACGTAATATCTTTTCTTCAAGAACAGGGACACCTCATAGCCTCTGGGTTCTCTATAGATGTACAAGACATGTACTATTCTATTCCCCACACAAGCCTCCTACAAGTCATTCAAACCACCATCGAAGAAAAAGGCCTTTTTAATTTCCAAAATAGTGCAGGGATGAGCGTAGGTCATTTCTTGGAAATTCTACAATGTTACCTGTCAGCGACTGTTGTAGCTCATCAAGAACACCAGTACGTGCAAAAGAGTGGAGTGTGTATCGGCTCACAAGTGGCTCCTCTTTTATGTGATATTTTTCTTGCCATGTGTGGACGAGCCATTCAGAAGGTCCTAAAAGATACACGCATAGCGGGTATCTTTAGATATGTAGACGATTTTCTTATTTTATCCACCACAAAAATTAACGAAAAAGAAGACGGATGCCTCTTCGCCACCATGACACTATTCCAACAAAGCTGTTTGGGTCTAACCTTCACCTATGAGACTCCTGTGGATGATTCCATTCGGTTTCTGGATTTAGCTTTGACTTTCACAACAGGACATGTATGTTGGAAATATCAAGCACGATCGGGGAAGGCATTTCTTCCCTATGAATCGGAACATTCAAAGAACGTAAAGCAAGCTGTCGCCATCTCAGCTCTAACAGCAAGTCTAAAGAAATCATGTCCACATCAAGTACAACAAAGTTTTGACACCCAAATGTCTCGACTTCATAACGCGGGTTACCCGAAACCCATGATGGCCTCCATCTGTGAAAAAATATGCCGCACCATCAAGACGAATGATACTACGAGTCAACAAACAAAAAAACCCAGACCACCCTTTGTAGTGATACCGTATATTCACGGGGTTACCCATAAGTTAAAAAAGATAGCGAACCGGCAAAACGTGCAAGTCATCTGCTCAGCACCTAACAAGGCCTATTCAATGTGCCGCAAAATTAATCAAGCACCGAAAAACACCAAGGAAAAGTGTAACACCAGGCACCAAACACAATACGCTCCTTGTGATAAGGAAGTTATATATAACATACCGCTAACATGTGGCCGCTGCTACATCGGACAGACCGGTCGATGTATTAACGACCGAGCACGTGAACATGCAGCAAACCTTAGGAACCTTGCGGGACCAGGACATTTAGCTGCCCATTGTCGGAAATGCCTGTGTACAGCAGAGCTCGACCATCTTCACATAATGGGACACCATAAAAACCGGGTTGCAAGGGAGGTTTTAGAGGCCCTCGCTATCGACGAAGAAGACGACAAGTGCGTGAGCATCCCTTCAATTACCTTGCAAGCCAAAGAAAAACTCTTTCTACACGGCACTACTTCGTGGGTAATTGATAAAAATCAGGAGGAAAAATAAGAAAAATAAGAGCACAAATAAGAGCAATGGGAAAGAAAAAGAAAAAGGAGGATTGGATATAAATTAATAGAAGAAGAGGAAGATTTAATAATAAAAAACAGTTGGTAGTCCAGCGGTCGGTTCGCCATTCTTTTCTCCTGTCATCTTCCTTCCCTTGTTCAGCTGGTTTCACCCAAGATATAGTGAAGCAATCACGATTTCCCATTCCGATTTGCACTTTTTCAGTGTATTTGTGTCTGTTTATAGCGAAGGAAAATGAGCGGCTCCCGCGGATGAAGCGAAGAGCAATGTTTTAACAAGTAAAAAAAATAATCAAATTCGGAAAGTTTACCAAGTCGTAGACCGCCGCGTTTTGTTGCCGCGGCCGAGCAACCACCCAGAAAGTGCTGCAGACATGCCTTGCAAAGGCCGCCGGCGGCAGCCTCTGTATCGCCGTCTGCTCCACGATCCTTATCCGGGAAACGGCTTTCCACATCGCACGCGGAGAAGGCGGCGTGGCGTGTTGATAGGGGCGTTCGGAGTGCGCCAACGATAAATACCGACCAACCTGGCTCCGACCAACCTGGTAGTGACCAACCTGGTGGCGACCAACCTGGTAGCGACCAACCTGGTAGCGACGGAGACGACGGAAAGAGACTAAATATAACAGAGGGAGCAGCTTTAACCATGGAGAGCTTGTGCAATTTAATGGCGGACGCCTCCTGGGCAGATTAAAGTAAGTGCACCTGCATTTGTTGTCTCATGGCCAGCGTGAAGAAGAAACCGGGCGGAGAGGCGGACACTTTTGCAGGCGGTGAATGCGTTTGACTCCTTGCACGCTGCAACTCGTTTTGCAAATGCGGCCCACAAACCATGTGAACATGATCGAGCAGTTGCTTCATGTTCCATGTCGGCGTCGCTAGTCAGTGCGGTCGCTCTCTGCGCAAAGTATAGCTTCGCTCAAGCACCGATTCGGTGACTCGTCACCACTTAAGTGATGGCGAATTCTGGCCCCGGCGGCATTACGACGGGGAAGACAAAGGCAATCTCTTTGAAAAAAAAGCGTGCCGCCATCCTCGACGAAGTGCGCATAAACATAAAGAATGCCGTTCACCGCCAACGTCCTACGCGGCGGCCGGCGCAGCTGTCGACACGGTCCGTACAAAGCTCCCAGGATCTTCTTTCGATCTGAGCTTCTCGCAGTTGGGTAGAAGCAGCCCCAATTTAGCAGAGAGTGCGTGCAGGGAAGCCTCGACCGCTTTCTGCACGCACGATAAACATGTGCCCGTGATGGCTCGTGTTATTTTTTTTTTTTCATGTTACATTAATGGACTTTAGATATAACGAAGTGATTTCAGATTCCCGTGTACTTCTTTATAACCGGTCTCGACAGTATATCCGAGTGTTTTAAGGATTCAGGATGCATTAAAAATTTCCTAAAAAGCTGACATTCACTTTTTATTTTGCAAAACATGCTACCATATGGGGTTGCATGGGGCCAATGTTAAAACATTTTTTTCTCACTTTTAGAAAATAATATTTCATTCAAACTTTGCTCTTTTGTTGTCTTAGTTACAAGCTACATATAATCATAAAGTTTATAGTTTTATACCAAACACAGTTTGGTTTTTGCTTTGAGAACTGTATATTTTGCAGTACTTTAACTGAAAATTCACAAAATTCAAGAATTGTTTTTTGCTTGTAAAAATAACACTCTTTTCTAACTTTGTTCGTTCGTTGTGTGAACTCCATACTATCTATAACCGTTGAGTACATATTTTTAGACCAACCACTTTTATGAGTTATTTTTTGAAAACTGAGTATTTTGTTAATGTTCAATATTGTTTATCTATTTTAGGAAACACAGTAACAAATGTTTTGTCAAAATAATTTCTTAAATATAATTTTTTCCTTTTCTAAAACACACACAAGTTTTGAGTTTTCATATGGTAGCATGTTTTCAAAATAAAGGTGAATATCAGCTTTTAAAGACATTTTTAATGCATCTGAACCCTTAAAGCTCTCGGAAACATCAGTACCACATAAATTTTTTAGAGTGAATTTGTGAGGGTCGGATTTAAGCCTGTATCGTTTGGCGTAGAAGGACCCAAATGTTTTGTACATATTCCACAGAAATATTCAATTTAATATCTTATGTTTGATTTATATTCTATTTGATGACAAAAATCATAACTTACAGATATCTAGTGCAAAGCTAAAGAACTAGTGTAGAGCTGAAGAGCTGTTTATTACAGTTAACAATACGCTTTGCCACCGGCCATGAAAATGAACAGTGCAAGATCTCAAACTAATTTATTCCTGCTGCCTCAAGGCCAAAAAAATAATTCAACAGCCAATAGAAAAAAACTTAATGAGCCTCTAATCAAAGCTAAAAAAATTAATATAACAATTACCTCCACCAACCACAGCTAAGAAACTGGAAAAAAAAAAAACTTTCAGCCTTTCCACTTTGGTGAAGGAAGACCAGCAAAGCTGCTATCTTAACGATGTCTAGGACAATGCCTAGAGGACGTCTTAGACGACCTCAAGAACGATGCCTAAAGGACGTCATCTAGGACGACCTCAAGGAAGACTTCTAGGGCAAACTCGAGGACGACCTCAGGGACAACGACTACGACGACCTCAAGGACGACCTCGGGGATGACCTCTAGGACGACCTCGAGGACAACGTCTAGGACGACCTCAAGAATGATTTCTAGGACGACTCCGAAGATGACTTCCAGGACGACCTCGAGGACGGCGTCTAGGATGACCTCAAGGATGACTTTTAGGATGACCTCGAGGACAACCTCTCGGTCGACCTCAAGGACGACTTCTAGGACGACTGCAAGGATGCCGCCTACAGGATGTCGTCCTCTAGGCATCGTCTTCGACGACCACTTCTAGAACGAAACCTAGAGAAATTCAGCCTTTTTACTCTGTTGAAAACCGGAGTGGAAATGCTGGAAGGTTGCCGCCATCTATGAGCGATGGCGGCAACCAGACAACCGGGAAGCCCTTTGTCTGGTTGCCGCCGTCGCTCATAGATGGCGGTAGCTGTCTGGAGTTCTGTGTCGACACGCCGCTTGTCCGCGGACACGATATTGGGGAAACTAGCCCATAACAGCTCCGCTGTAATAGAAAACAGAGGGAAGAGGCCTTACTGCAGACAGCAGGGCAGGTGCATCTTGCACTACGACTGGGGCGGCTGTGGTGCTGCTCTCCATGCCTGGGATGCTGTACAGTACCTTGAGCACTTGCACCAACTTGAAGTCCGTGACCGACACACGCAGCAGGGGCAGCTTGCCCGTCACTTTCAACCTAGAAACAGGCAGTGAAAAGCACATTTTGGTTAGCCTCAAGGTAACCAAAGGAACAAAGCCATTTTTGTATTGTATTTGCACTGTATACAGTGGACTCTGTTAAGCCAAATTCACTCAATCCAAATTCCTGCATGTGCTGAACAAATTGTAATGTTTGGTTGGTTTCCCATAGATGCAATGCAAAAGATACACACTAAGCATTATCAACTTTGTGCATATGCTGTAATCAATTCATACTTCTGCAGCATCCCTGTGTCTTTCAAGCAGAACATCCGATAAGCTGAAAAATTTTTAAGGTCCCTTTTTGTTCCTATTAACTAAAGTCCACTGTATGTGGTCTTTTTACAGTATTTGTGTTGTAATGGTACCATACTGCTATACTTCATTTCACAATAATTTGGCGAACTGTGAAGGCTACAGCCCCGCAACCCAATAAGAGCGTTGGAGAGAGGCACATGACAACACATCACGGGAATGTGTTTGTCACCGCGCCAAAGAACCGGCTCTTGTCTGCTGGCCAAGATTTGCCTACTGCAAAACCCACCAACTTCAGATGAACGTTCACTGTTGCAACATTCTTGTCCGCTAGTGTAGCGAGGTCTCATGAGACAACCATACACTCTATTTACCCGCTAATCTCAGGTGGGTGCTAACGCCAGGGCCATGTTTTGAGCGGAAAAGGTTGATTACACCGCCACAATCGCCAACGACACTACAAGAGGAAACAAATCGGGAGAGACCATAATGTGGCATTCTATTTTTTAAAAATACAATTGAAAGTCATAAGTTTGTCAATATTTATTCCTTATCTTTATATGTTCTCGATAGAGATGAAATGGCACAAGTCTAATTGCCGTTTAGCGAAAAAGAGACCTAGAACTACTTTTCATCGTGGACGGCACTGTTGCTGAGGTGGTAACGAGGCCTCTGTGGCCTCGACCATGGAGTGTTATCATGCGACTTGCTCCGACACTCTCATTGGGTCGTGCGAGCCACAGAAATGAAAAGCCTACCTCCCAGAAGGAGACATTTATCATTCTCAGGGGGGGGGGGGGGGGATAATTTGAAGGGACAGTCGAAAAGGACTAACAATACAAAGGATTGGTGGTGTCATGGGTCAGTGGTGTCATGCAGATTTCTGGGCAGCAGGAATCATTTCCAGTCTTGGATCTAAATGAGCAGCAAGGCACTAAAGTCGCTAGACTAAACTGGTGTCACATAAAAAAATTTAGGCAATGCTTTGAATACAGCACTCGTTTTTGACCTGCTGATTAGGGGAAAGAGGATATTAGCTTATGTTGTAACGACTTCTGTGCTGCGTTAAAGTGGGAATCAGCTGGCAGTTGGTCTGGCTTTTAGAGGCAGGTAGAAATACTATCATCGTAAACCGGAGACACGGTAAAATAAATAAAAAAAACGGACAAAACAACAAGTCTCAATTTTTCAGTTTTTTTTATTTTACCGTGTCTCCGGTTTACAATGGAAGTTATTCACCAGCTCGCCTGTGCTTTTACCCTTTCTTCAGAAATACTATGCACTGCACCCTTAGTCAAACCCGGCTTTTAGCAGCACGTAGAAATACTACTGTATTTACTCGCACAATGAACGCACTCGCGTATTAAACACAACCCCAACTCGGATGTCAAAATTTTGAACCCCTTCCCCCAAGCCCTCGAAATGAACGCACTTTTCTATCCTGGTGCAGCAAGGTCGCGAATGCATGTGCAGCGTGGGCAAACAAAACGCCTCGCAAAAGGCATTAAAAAATAAAAAAGATCCAACGAAAGCAAGAAGAAAACAACAGAAAGGAGGTTTTTTTTTTGTTTTTTTTTGCACAGCGCAGTTTGGATTTTGGGTCGGGCGCCGCGCTCAAGGAGAAAAGAAAGAGAAGCGGAGAAGCCCTCGCGTCTTCCTCGCACTTTGGAAAAAGAAGCTAGAAGCCTTCGAAATGAACCATGAAGGCACTTTTCTATCCTGGTGCAGGGAGGTCGCAAATACATGGGCAAACAAACAGCTTGCAAAAGGTGGCAAAAAAAAACAACAAAACCACGGAATCAAGTGCAAAGAAAAACATAAAAGGAGCTTTTTTTTTTTTTTTCCCAGTGCAGTTTGGTTGCGCGTCGCGCGCAAGGAGATAAGAAAGAAAAGCAGAGAAGCCTTCGCCTAAGCAAAGCACACAACATAATGAAGGCATCCTGCCCTCGCCTCCTCCAAGCACTTTGGAAAGAGAAGCGAGAAGCCCTCGAAATGAACGCACTTTTCTATCCTGGTGCAGCGAGGTCGCGAATGCATGGGCAGCGTGGGCAAACAAAACAACTTGCAAAAAGCGTTAAAAAATAAAAAAAAGATCCAACGGAAGCAAGAAAAAATGCACAAAAAGGATTCCTTTTTTTTTTTTTTTTGCACAGCGCAGTTTGGATTTTGTGTTGCACACCGCGCGCAAGGAGATAAGAAAGAGAAGCGGAGAAACCCTCGCCTAAGCAAAACGCGCAAAAAAAAAAAAAACGGAAGCAAAAAAAACAGAGGAGCATTTTTTTGCGAATCCCAGTTTGGTTTTGGAGTCACGCGCCGTGCGCAAAAAGATAAGGAGTTACGTCGATTTTTCGGGATAAAAGGTCCGTTCATTATGCGAGTAAATACGAACAAAAAAATTTTACTTTGCGTAATAAACGCCCCCCCCCACTTTGCATTGATTTTTCGGAAAAAAGTGTGTTCATTCTGCGAGTAAATACGGTATGCACTGCACCCTTAGTCGAACGGGCGTTGCAGAAAAGCCAATGAAAGCCAGACACTCATATTCAAATAATATTGCAAAGAGAAAATGTCAGATATCGAGCGAGTGAGCCCCGTTTGCCGCAGAAACAGTTTTTCCCACCCATGGCAAGACATTACGTTCACTTGGTAATCACCCCACCAAACTCGATAAATGCCACCTTTAGTAGGTAAAACTGCACAAAAGTATAGAACAAGTCCTACTCTTTGTCATTAAACTTCAGCAATAACAAATTTATCTTACAGAGCTTCACATATTTTAGAAATCTGCTCGAAAGTTTGGTTCTCTGGCACTGTGAAACCCACCACTCTAAAGTCGACCCTAAAATCAGCCAACGCCACCTAGACAGCAAGGCCTGTGTGCTGGAGTTTCCACGTCACAGGGGTGGAACTCATGAAATGTACTTGGGAGCAGCCACGGGAGCAGCTGAAACTGCTGTTTTGGAGCAGGTTGGGAGCAGCTAAAACTACATTCTGGAGCAGGCTAGGAGCAGCTCAAATCAGTTTTCATTGCACTTCAGCTTGTGTCTTAGACGAGCACGGGAGCAATTTCAATTGTGCTTAGCAGCACATATGAGCATGAGTGGTTAGGAACCTAGGTAGATGGGATAACAGTGTAACAGATGCGAAAACTTGGCCTTAGTGAGAACCAAAAGCAAGTACCATATGTTTCTGAAGATAGTGTCCTTGATATTTTCCGAGTGGCTTTCAGCTGCTCAAACTGCAAACCAGCACTGTTCATAGCACAACCCACACGTGCGCGACATAGTAATTATATGTGCAAACCACGTGAGCGTGCGTAAGCAACGGACGTGCAGTTACGCGGAGGAACAGGGCAACAAATTTTGAGTTTATCCTATTGTACAACTCAATATCGAAGCAGCAGACTACGATTAATGGAGTTATCATATTCGAAGCGATGAGCCAGAGCAAGGTTAAAGTACGCCGAGCAGATCTACCGCTCGCGTGAGAGCTGCTGGCCGGCAAGGATTCGGATCGGACAGCGTTTCAGTTCTATCAAATCACGATTTATCTTGCAGGAATGCGGTTCCAACTTCTAACGATGAAGCACTAAAAGGAATCTTTTGCTAATGTGTTTTCAACTGGCTGACGTCCGGAACCCGGGCCGCAGAGCCTCAGGCAATCTGACGCTTAACCTCACCTCGGCCGACTTGCTTAACCGCTTATGGTTGAAGAATAACAATCCAGTCGCAGGTGATGTAGAGCTTGGAATCCGACCCCCGAGTATTTTTGCGCGCTTCCGACTCGGGATACACAGGGAAAATAAACGGAACGAAAAATTGCAAGGCCGACCAAGCTAAACGCGCTCATTGTTGCCAATCGAGTCGATAAAAACCGAAACCAAGACAAAATAGAATTATTTTGGCGCACGTTGTGCGATTTGGAGCACAATGGCGCGAAGTATTGGCTGTGGCGCAGTTTCCGCAAAATGGCGCAGGATGGCGCAGACAAATGCGTCTGGCGCAAAATGGCGCAAATGGCGTAAATGGCGCAGCCGTTCCACCCCTGCATCATCTACCCTATATCGCTGTGTATAGGTCGGCTGCAAATGTAAGTCAACCCCCAAATCCTGACCAATAAAAAAAAAGTTCATTGTCGAGGAAACCTTTTTTTTTAAATGCTCTTTTTGAGATATTTCTGTCTGAAGAGGTCAACTTATACAGTCTACACTCATTACAACAGACCTGGTTACTACAGACATTTGGATATAACATATCAATTTGTGCAGTTCGGTTGATTTTCCTCTACATACCATTGACTCAGCTTCATATCTGCATATAACATACTGCTCTTACAACAGACCAAAATCTTGGTCAAAATCAAGATCTGTTGTAACGAGCTAAGACTGTATGTGGCAATATACGGTACTTCAATCGAGCACGGAGCCCAGACTGAACCCAAAAGCTATGTCAGTGTTCAGCTAGGACTTGTGTCCAATCAGTAAAGCACCGACTGAATACGAGTTCCTACCGAACACTGATGCAGCACTAGAATGCAATCTGCCCTGTGCTTGATCGAGGTAGATGATGCAGAAAACCAGTGAAGAGGCCTTGCTATCTAGGTAGTGTTGAATCAGCCACATGTTTACCTAAACAAGTGGGGCCTGTACCCCTCCCCTCTTGCATCCATCAAGCTTTTGACCCCCTTAAAGTTTGGGCATAAATATATTTCTATGGCAGCTGAAACTCCTCGAAAATATTTAACTGTTAGTCCTCACTTGGGCAAGCGGACATTGTCAGCAACAATGCACTTCTGAATGTCGATGATGATGTCCGTGGGCTGCAAAACATGGAGGTCAGACTTCCCACTCTTTAAAGCAGGCCTCCAGTCCTTGCCTGCAGGAAATCACATTTGTGAAAAAAGGGTGCTTCAAAAAATAACAAAAGCCAACACTCAAATTTCAGAAAGCTGAGGTAATGCTTAAAGGCCCACAGTGTAAGCTGAAATTTTTAAGGGCTTACATATTTAATTAACTAAGTACATGTAGTATGCCCCAGCAAAAAAATGAGGATTAATTTAAACCAAGTGGGGTTAATTAACATTTCAGACGCACAACACCTTGACAACAGTTTGATGACTAGCAAATTTCCAGAACTATCAACAGTAGTATAACAGTCCTGTAGCTCCCTTTTCAAAGACCAAATCTATATTTAATAGGGGTGTGCGAAGAGTGATTTTTGAAACCGAATCGAATACAAATCAGATAATTGTGGCGCTGAATCAAATACGAATACGAATCAAATAATTTTCGAATAGTAAGTAGACAGCTACTAAAGAAGAACAAATAGATTATAAATTAATTTTTATTGTTCGAAAATGTTTCTTAAAATATTGTAAAAGAGCGACTACACGATAATGACTAGATTTCAACGATATATAATTGAATAGAGACAAAAGCTACTAAAATATTAGAATGCTGAACATAATATCATGGTTCACGCGGATGCTGAACATAAAATCACAGTTCGCTTGAGCCTGGCACATCCTGAAGCATTGTACTTAGTAGGAACTCTACATTCTCTTTTTATTCCTTGTTGTAGCAGGTGTCCTTGAATCGAGGATCAAGGAAGGTGGCAAGGGTGTGATGTGCCTGTGTGCTTACGTTCAGGAACCTTGTTTTCATTGATCTAAGAAAATTCTGGGAAAACGCAATGTCTTGTTCCACTTGCGCCCTCAAAAAGCAGCATCTTCACCCATTGAACAAGTGGAACAACCATGGAAAGTGCTAGAAAAGACTTGAGACAAGCAGCTGTTGTGGCTTCTTCAATTGGTTGCATGGGAGCGGCTGATAATCTTCAACACTCTACTGCACTTTCTCTTCGAACAACTACCCACTTCACCACTTCTAAGTTCGCTCATACAGAGCGGCGGTACCGTTGAAACCAGTTCTGAAACGTCTGCACGACACGTTTTCCGAAAGCGTGCACAGCGCAGCCTTGTGCGAAGGCGGTCCCTAAAGGCTGAACCGCATGTAAGCGATTTAGCTAGCGACGAAACGACCGACAGCGATGAGAGTCAGCAGCGACCGACAGAGATTTCTCACTGTCGCTCGTCGCGTCGCTCGGTGATTGGATTTCTAGAAAACCTCCTCATCGCCTTGGTCGCTTGCTCACGCCTCTTTCATGCGGCTTGCCTCATCGCGCGACTGACCGAGCGACA
Source organism: Ixodes ricinus (assembly GCA_037355805.1). NCBI lineage: Eukaryota > Metazoa > Arthropoda > Arachnida > Ixodida > Ixodidae > Ixodes > Ixodes ricinus. The sequence goes on from JAZHYW010030275.1 coordinate 72,373, forward strand.
GCGAAACGGGTCGACGTCGCCTGTCTCGTCTCTCGGCAAATCGCTTACATGCGGGTTATACTTAACACAGTGGTCCCTAATGGAGGCAACAGCAACCTGCTGCCGATGATGACGATCATTGTCTAGGAAAAGAGGGTACGTGTTGCCATCTGTCGGGCACGTATGGCAGGCGTGCCAGCGTGTTGTGGGACGCCTATGAGGGGGATTTCGCAGCGCGACACCGTAACGACTATTCAAAAATTATTCGAAAAATATTCGAAATTTTTGAAAATTATTGTTAGATTTGATTAACGAATCGAATAGAATAATATTCGATTCGTTATTCGAAAGTGTTGAATATTCGCACACCCTAATATTTAATTCAACTTTACAGTCACACTACAAATTTTTGTTTGAATTTTGCATACATTTGAATAGAGTTTCGAATATTACACTATTTGATATTTGCTTTGAGATGAACTGCAATAATTAATATTTTTCGGAGTGTTAATCGCGGCAGGATAGCCTTGTTGAGCGCGCTTCTTACCCAGCACTGGTACACTGCAGAGAAGCAACACCCGTGGAAGTGAGCTCTACGGGTGCTGCTTCTCCAGAGTGTATCCGTGCCTGCCGTGATCAACACTTCGATAAGTACTACTATTGCAGCAATGCTCTTAGGACAAAAAGCACACTTTCAAAGCAGGATGGTGTACGCATGCACCTGGTGTATTTCATAAGAAACGAAAACTTTGTGAATGGTAATATCTACGTTTCAGTAAAATTTTTAATATCAAACTGTGGCTGTTATGCAGAAAACCACATCGTTAATGACAGTCTTATTTTTTCAAATTTGAGATTGAAGAAAGGATATTTACATTCCAGTGTAATGTCATGCAGCAAGTCACATAATGAATATCAAGCAAAATACTGAGCCAGCCTAGAGCCACATGGGCTAATGGCTACACATTGTTAAACTCTTGAAACAAAGGAAAATTTTGATTGTTCTGGCCTTTTTTGAGTTGCACCCATTCGTGCCACCCGGAGACACCTTTACTTTGATTTAATGTCTAAGAAGTAGAAGCTGGCATCAAAACAAAGCATTTCCTTTTGCTGCTCTTACCTGGGGGCAGATGATTGCCTCGGCAGCTGTCAGTTTCACGGTGTACTTCTCATAGGCCTGTGCAATCATCACCTGCAAGACTTCGTCCTGAAGAGGAACAATAAGTTGGAACGATGAGCGACAAAAATTGTATAATTGAAATGAGGTCAGCAAATAGAAGTGTGAGCTACCTCTGTGCTTCCAGACCTGACCAGGTCTTGGACAGTGGGGGCCTTGCGACTCCTTGGCAAGCCGTTGACATACAGCTGACCGAAGCTGACCACCATGAAGAGTTTTCCCCTGAAGCCCAAAAGCATGGAGATCAATTATCAAAAGCATGGAGATCAGTCATGCATAAAGTGGTTGCATCTAAACTCAGGCATAATCTTGACCCTTTCCCCTTAGAAGAATTGGGGTTGTGTCGATATTTATACAGCGTGTAGTTGGTCAGCCTTTCCCCTTCACTCCTTATCTCACTGCAATATGACTTTCTTGTGACAATATCAGGATGGACTTTATTACACTGTGATATTTGATTTGTGATATTTTGCAAAACATTACCATGTTCCTAAGGCAATATTTGACAAAGTTGTGCAAGCAGGTCTGTGTGACCTATTCAAACATTAATAATCTTGATACCTTTAGAAAGATCAAAATTGGCTCTTTCCATGGGTTATAAATTCAACATTGTACATTAAAGATAGAAAATTCTACATATTATTTAAAAATGAAATATCTAGAAAGTCTAAACACTTAAAAAAAATTCTGTTGACAGTGTTTTTCTTTCTTGTCTGGCTGGGTATTATTGTGGTTGGTTGGATACCATAGGCAGAAAATGTAATATTTTGTTTGTATGGCCAGTACTAAAGCTTGAATCTTGCCAAACATGCGAGTTAGTACGCCACACAGGTGGCCCGCAGAAATTAACCAATCTGAAATTAATGTTTATTATTTTTATATGGTACTGCTCCAGTCATTTGCACAGGAATAGTGTAGGTAACAAGCCATATGCAGGACATACAATCGTGAACAGTATGAGCGAGAACGCCGGAGCGCGTGGCCTTCGATACATGCTGCATTACCTCAAGGCTGATAAAAGAGTGAAGAGGAGAGGGAGGCTGCGAGGGTGTGCGGATAAGAGTAAGCACACACTCTCTCAGCCCCTTCTCCACTGCACAATATGATCAGCCTCGAGGTAGCGTAGCATCAAAGGCCAAGCGCTCCGGCATTTCCGCTCACACTGTCAAGATATTACTAATCAGCAGGGCATCCATCTGACGACATACTAACAAATGCACATATCTACCAATAATCGAGCTTCAACAGGTGCCATGAAAATAAAATGTCATTTTATGCTAAAAGTTTTCGACATAGATATAGCAAAAGCTGACTAACTGAAGTTTTTTGATAATTCAAATTAACTGCTTAAGTGCGACCATGCTGCACAGAGGTTCACATATAAATATTAGATACTGCAGGTCAGTATGAAATTTTCATTCCAGAATGAAAAGATTTTGACGTAGTTCTTTGCAAACAAAGGATTCCCTGGTGTTGGTTAGCACAGGGTTTAGGCTTTACTCACTTCCTCTTCCTACCCCCCTCGAAAACTATGAGGTACGACGGCTTGAGATCCACGAGGAGCTCGAGTGCCTTCTTTTGCTCAATGGCATGCTGGAGTCCAGTTGCCGACATAGACTTGATGTCGTTCAGCTTCGAAACTGCTTGTGCCTGCAACCTAGAAAAAGCCACGAAAAGAGTCATTAATGGCATCCAAACTGTTAGGCCTTAGCATTTACAAACTGTACACTATCAGAACCTAGACACGCATTAAAAAATGGCAACTATATACACCACTACTTTTATTTTGACAGTAAGAAGTTCAGATGCACTTTCAAGTGAAAGAATTGACAAGTTTCAATAGCAATAAGCATATAATAAAGGCTAGCTCTACGTCTTCTAAGGTACATTACATGCATTTCTCAATAAGTGCCCTGTAATTTACAAAATAAAGTTTTAATGGTAGCAACATTGCTCAGAGGGATTACTATCACCAGTTCTGTTCACATGTTGTACATGCGGCCAGGCCCTTTAAATCGACCGCAAGAGTCGGTTTCTTAACCTATCGTGCTACGATTTTGTGCAGCGTTGCCCACAGGTGGTGCATTTTTACAGGGGAGCTGTTAAGGGCCAGTTTCCTCAATATCGTGTCCGTCAGCAAACAAAACGACACGAAACTTTGGACAGCTACCGCCATCTATGAGCGACAGCGGTAACCAGACAACCGGCTTGCTGGTTGTCTGGTTGCCGCCATCGCTCATAGATGGCGGAAACCTTTCGAGCCTTTCCACTCTGGCTTGCCGACTTGCGGCCGGCCATTACTTCATTCCCACCATAATACAGCTTCGCTGGTCTTCCTTCTTCACCAGAGTGGAAAGGCTGAAGGTTTTTCTATAAAATTTGCAAAGAGCGAACTTACCTGAGGAAAAAGTAAGAAAAAAAAAGGCTTAACTTCTATGGAAACGCAGCAAAGCCATCGGTCTTCAAACAATAGGGTGCCCTATTGTTTGAAGACCAGTGGCTTTCCTGCGTTTCCATCGGAGTTGAGACTTTTTCTTTTCTCAATTTTTCTCCTCAGGTAAGTTCGCTCTTTGCAAATTTTATAGAAATATGCACCACCTGTGGGCAACACTGCACAAAATTGTAGCACGATAGGTTAAGAAACCGATTTTTACGACCGATTTAAAGAGCCTGGCCGCTATTTGAGACACCAAGTAGTACTAAAGCCTGAAACTAGAAGGCAGTGTTGCATTTTCCCTCACTTATCGAAAGAGACTTCCTCTGGGGGCCGAAAGACATCTGCAAGTGCTGCGACCACGGCCTGTAAAGATAAGAGTGTGAAGAGTAACTCTGGGTCAAAGTTGCCCAACACACAGAAGCTGTAGCAGCAAAGACTCCAGCTTTGCTGATACAATTAGCTGTAGGACTACGTACGGAATCGTGAATCATCTCCACGGGCTCTGCGAAAAGGTGAATCCTCTGGTCGCATTTCTCGTCCAATGGATTTGTCTCGAAGAGAAACGTGAGGAGGGACCGCTTGACGTCCGTTGTCACATTCTCCGAGGAGATCAGCGTGCAGAAGTCAGAGGGCGACTCTGGGAAGCCCAAGATGCGGAACCTTTCAATCTTTGATTCCAGCCTGCGCAAATGAAGACGCAAGGGCAACATTTTTAAGCTGCGACTACAGCTCAACAAAACAATTACCATAAAATACCGGAGGAATGCCCATCCCATTTTAACTGAAAATTGGGATAATCTAGACATGGGCACTTGACCGGTAAAATCAGGCGCTTAATGTAAAACTTGCAGAATTCCCAAGTTTGGGAAATGTTAATAGTGGGCTCTTGAACGAAGTGGGCACTTCTGGGGTATTTTACGTTATTGCAAACATTCTAACACGACAACAATTCATTACAAACAATAATTTGTTTGTAATGCAAAGTGTCTTGCATATGAAAATAGCATAGAATTCCCTGTTTATTCATGCCCATAATTAGAAGTGAAAACTCTGCACAATCCAAGTTTCACAATGGCTGCCCCCACTTCTCCGCAACCCCAGGAATGTGCCACTCACGGTTTCCTGCAGTCTTTTTACAACCATAACGGGTAGGTCAAATCCTAGAGACAAACTTGCAAGCCATAAATTACAGATTTTCTCACGGACCAGAGCAGCTCACCATTTTGTCTCAACACACAAACAGGCACCATATTGAGAAGCCGCTGAACACAGCACCTGTTTTGTCGTTGGGTGAGGCTTCATATGCCTCTTGCAATTTTCGCGCATGCTTTTAGCATGTCTTGATTAGCCGGTACTTGAGTAAAGGTGAACAGTAGGCATTTAATACTGCTTTACGACAATTTATGCACTTTCCATTTTTTAGGAAGCAAGTACGGATGAGTGCTACTGACCACTCACCAAGCAAAATGAATGTCACAGGTAGTGTAATTACTAATTAGTTATGACACAATAATTATTAGCGATTGCTCCCCGGTTAGACAAGTTCCAGCTTATGCATTGAAGAAAGGATGACCTTTCTTTAGTGGTTAGACACGCCGGCATCATCTCCAGGCACTGCAACATTTAAAAAAAAGTTATGTTGCAATTTGTGCTTCAGCCCGTCAATTTTTCGTCTCGTGACCTCTCGAAAGAGTCTGAGCTTTTGTTTGCTTTGCTTTTGCAGTGTGCACTTCTGTGTGGTGAACTTATATGCTGTGCGCTTTTGTCTGATGAGTTCTTGTGAGGTCCACTTTTGCATGGTGCTCTTCCATCTAGGTAGTAAACTTTTGTATGGTTAACAAGTAGGTACTGTGGGCATCTACAAAGTGCCCCAAAGTGTCCAGCGAAAGTAATACAATTCTCTAGCTTGTATCGTACATACTTTTGCCCTATTTCGCATGCAAACCTATCCACGGTTAATCTGACAGTTAATATGCCTTGGCGAGGAGATATTACAAAGTTAGAGTCTGTAACTTGTTAAATTTTGTAACATAACAAGTTTTTTTTTTTTCTTTTTGTGTTGAAAGCATGTTGTTAATTTGTTTTGTTCGGAGTAAGAGCAATAACATCCTATCCACTGCAACAGTGTCCCACCTACAAGCACACACATGTGTTTGCAGGCCTAGATAATTCATGTACTAGTTCATTATGCAATAATCTTACGTACTTACTTATGCAAGTTAATATGACATTCAGAATTTTTTTCACTCCAGGAAACAATTAAAACAAGGCACACAAGCAGAACACAAAACCCTTGAAGCAGGAGCAGACAAGTGGGCCCAAACAGATAACTACTATAAACTGAATCAAAGTATTAGGACTTCTGAAGGCACTGTCTCAAAATCCCAATAAAACTGGTACAAAAAACAAATGGCATAGACCAGTAAGGCTTTGCAGAAGAGCGGTCTAGTAGGAACCAACAACAGTTTTATGTGCAGAAGGGTTGCACCTACACAGCTTCTGTCTTGTGCAGAATAGGATAAACGAAGTAAGGATCACTGCAAGAGGCTACAGACCTGATTGCTTCAGCTTTGGGCCTTTCTTCAAAACTTGCCGACATGTCATCAAGCATGACACGAACGATGACACTGTTGCTGCGGTAAACAAAAGTTGGTCAAACAAGCAAAAAGATTTCAATACTTCAATATGCCACAAGAACGTATGGCATGGTATACTTGCCCTTTGCTCTCATCAAAGACAGACAAAGAAAAGTTCTTCAGCAGGAAGTTCAATCTCTTAGCGACAAACTGAAAAAAAAAAAAAGCATGCTCACAGCTGACATAAAAAAAAAAAAGATACTTTGCATGTTCTTAAAAAGCTTACAGTGACTGGGTATTCAGGTGGTACAGAATTCTCCTGGTACCCAATGGCTGCATATAGCTTCTGCTTCTCAGCAGGAGTCATTGCTTTCCAAACTTTTCAGCTGCATGTAAATAAAAATTAAGGCATAAAAATACATTAATGAAACCACAGCTTGTCAATATACCTATCGTAAAATACCGGCAAGCACCCACTCAAAGTTTAGAGATAATCATGAAAAAATGGGGGATGGGCACTTGTCCGGTGATCAATTTTACATATAAATGTACTGTGCATATTTTCTCAGAACGTTCTACGGTAAACACTCTGCCGTACAGGCCCATCTTTCCTGCTTTCTCAGATATTATGATACTTGCAGTCCAAACTTACCATCAATAAAACATCCGCGAGTCTAGAAACTTTTTTATGCAGTTCCTTGAAGTGTGTTTTATGGCAGTCGCACCATAATTATGTATGAAGGCTTTAGTGTATGTAAAATTGGAGGACAGAAATTATCTGATACTACAACACATGCGATACTATAACCATGAAAAAATGTTGCTTGGAAATGAAAGCATGAATATAATCCAATTTCATAAAAAAACTTTCTCGTGAGCAGTGAAGCTGGCCGAGTATCCTGCTAAAGGTTTGCTAGGTGCCGTCTTTTTGGAACTTCACTACTTTTCCCCTTGGCCTCTATACTAACATGCCACTTTAGCAGACATCCAATCAAAGAGACCTAAAAAACAACTCTGTTTAGAAAACAAACAACTTCCGAAAAAAATTGACCGCATCTCCACGTGGTGAATGATGTTGATTGGGGCGAAGCTCTGGTGGTGCTCGTCTGCGTAGACGCTGAGCCGCAGCATGCCGAGCCTTTCGTTCGTTTTCATACATGTCAGAAAGAGAATGTGTGGTATGGAACGTGGTTATATACGCATTTGAGCATTTGACCGCAGCGCCCTCTCGTCTATAAACGTTGAGCCAATGCATGCAAAGTTTAATGCGATTATACACGCATTTGACCGCACCGCCCTCTCCTGTATAGACGTTGACCGGCTACATGCAACGTTTCATCCATGACATCCCCAGCTCTTGAGTTACTACCACATCTCAGAGCCCCCTACTCGTCCCGCACTCGTGGCCGAGTGGTTAAGGCGATGGACTAGAAATCCATTGGGGTCTCCCCGCACAAGTTCGAATCCTGTCGACTGCGGAAAAATGTTTTTTCATCATAATTTTAAATTTTTTTTTTTTTTTTTTTTTTTTACACGAGCACGTAAGTTCATCAGCAGGAGCACGAGCACTGGACGCCAGACAGACACCAGACAGATGGAATGGACAGATGGACGGACGGACATGGCTAAACCCTAAGGAGCTTCGCCCCTAAAATTACTGCTTCCTATTAGGAAAGCACAATGGAAAGTGGAGCATTGGGCATACTGCAAAATTCCGTAATGACGCCCTCCCCCGAGGATTGCCCATCCCATTTTTCTGGTTAAATATCTTTCACAAAAAATTTAGGAATATCGCCCACCCCTTATACCCGTCGGATGTCACGTGATATCCGATGGGAATCGCATTAACTTCGCAACCTGCAGTACCAGTACGTCTGACAAGCAAGTTTGTAACAGGTCTCCATGTTTTCGTCCATTATCTGTGCAGGCGATATCGGCTCCCGTAACACGCGAGCTGTTCCCGCGTGTGTATTGCATCGTGAAATGGAAATCTGCTGGGTCTGCGATCGGCAGTAACCGTTTATGTGTCATGAAAGTTTTTAGCGGATTCCTGCATTTTTGTCTGCAATCTGTGCGCGCGATACTCGATTCCCGTAACACGCGAATTGTACCCGCATGTTTATAGCATTGTGAAATGCGACTCTGCTGCGTCCACGATGTGCGGTATTTGTTCCTGTAACATGCGAGTTTGTAGCGGAATCCCGAGTTTTTGTCTGCGATCTGCGTACGCGATATTGGTTCCCGTGATAGCTAAGTTTGTAGCGGGTTCATGCGTGTTTATCGCATAGCGAAACATCTGCTGCGTCCGCGATCTGCGGTATCCGTCCCTACGTCTAGAACCTGCGGTATCCTTTCCCGTGACATAGGAGTTTGTAGCGAATTCCCGTACTTGTTTATCGCATCGTGAAACGCAAATTGGCCGTGTCCGCGATCTGCGGTATCAGTTCCCACTTCACGTGGTGTGTAGCAGGTATCCCGGTGCTATATAAATTTTAATTAGGTTTTGCTGTGGCATTCTCTAAGATAGCCCACCCCATGTTTTTCACCATTTATTTCTTCATTTTGGAGCGCATTCTTACAGAATCTTACGGCAAGTGTGGCACTGGTGACTCACCAATCACTTGGGTCTCGGAGGGGGCAGTGTTTGTCCCCCGCATACCACCACGAGGAAAACCATCCCTGCTTGGGGGGTTCTTGAGAAGCTGTTCTTCGACCTGTAAACAATTGCAGAGGTAAGTTAACCTACACTCTAGATCTGAGGCTGTACGGTACGATCAGAGACAAATACAAGGCCTGTACCAGACCGATGTTGGTCTTTCAAAAGCCTCCAACCCCTAAAGCCACCAAAAAAGAAAAGGAATGACACCTCCACCCCCTTCTCCAGCACATACACTTTTATATCTATTTTTTGTTGTCTTGAGCTCGTGCATTTACAGCAGTGCCACCAGGATTGTCTCAAGATATGCAAGTGGCATTTCTATACTTGGTTTCGACGTATGTAAGGTCGCTGGTTCAGAAATTAGCATCAAAGTGTGACTCGCTGCGTTACGACCGCCTAGGACTGCTTACGAGGAGATTCTTGATGTGGGGTAGTAGAATGCAAGGGGTTGTAAGCCAGGCGGTCACAGTCGAACGCAAATGTCTGATCGAGTCTTGAAAAAACACACAAATGCATGTACTGTCTTAAAAGTCGTAAAAGCTTAATTCAAGGTGGAGCAAGTGTCCTACAAGATGCACCAGTCGAGGATCTATTCCTGCAACCATATAAATTATGAAAAAACAGCGCACAAAGGACAGGAAAGAAAGAGACACACATAGAATACACAAGCGCTGACTCGTAACTGATATTTATGTGAGGAAGAAGAAAACAACATTCATACATAAAAAAGGAAGAAAAGGGCGAACCCCAATATATTCACACCATACATATTTACAAAAATGTTAAATCTACTGTCGAGACCGATTATAACGAAGTCGGTTAAACCAAATAGTGGCTACAGTGAAGTGATCATGATTTACCATTCCCATTTGCACTTCATTTTAACCGAAGTCGGTTATAACGAAATAGCAGATACTATGACGAAGTGATTTCCAATTCCCGTTGACTTCGTTATACAGTGCAACCCACTTACAACGATACCACATATAACGATCAGTTTCTAGAGATTCTAGACTGGAAATGGTCAGTTTCTAGTCCAGATACGATAATCGGTTATAACGATTGAAATTTTGGGTTTTTTTCATTATCGTTATAAGTTGGTTGCACTGTAACCGGTCTCAACAGTATAAGGGCATACATGCAGGACAGATTGCAGGGTTCAGGTAACACTTAGTCGTTAAAAGGACTGTCTCGAAAGAGCACTTTCATCTTATACACCATTATCAATTGTTTCCTGACACAACACTCCCTTAATTTTGCTATTGGTACGCTTTTAGGATTGCTCTGGGTAGTGTATAGCTCCTATACCGAGTTATATTTTTTTTGTCAAGAGTAGATTAGGCTATCAAAGACTGTCTTAAAACCCCCCAGTAGAAAAGGTTGTCCGATATGTAGATGATCTAATCGTGTACTCTAAAAACACAGAAGACGATTTTGTAGAGCAGATTTTGGGTGCCATTGACTGAAAACACAGAACACAATTTTGTAGAGCAGATTTTGGCTGCCCTAAACAAGTGCAGTTGTGGTCTCAAATTCACTTTTGAGAAACCCAGGGATGCATCCTTACAATTTTTAGATCTCATGTTGTCTCTTCATGAAAATCATCCGTGTTGGTCTTCCTCTCCGCGGGTTTGAAAAGGGTATCCTACACTATATGTCATCCCATTCCAAAGTTGTAAAAAGGGGAATGGCTTTGTCCATTCTAGGGACGGCATGGTGAAGTCATGTTTCCACAAAGTAAAAGATAGTTTTAAAGCTCAATTGTAATGCCTACAGTCTTCAGGATTTCCATAGCAGGTTTTAACTGAGGTAATGGGGTCCTTTTATAAGCAAGGTTAAAGAGAAAGAGAAGAACAGCCCCAAAGAGTGGAGGGGTCGCCCAGTAGTGGTTCCATACGTTTACAAAATGTCCCACAATCTGAAAAATTGGCTGAATTGCTTTGAGGTTCCGATGGTGTTTTTAGCCCAGCCCCAGCCCCAGCCCCCCCCCCCCCCTCCCAGAAGATGGTCAGAATTTGAGAATTTGCTCTCAAGTGCACTCTAATATAGAAAAGCGATCAAAACCTGGGTGCATGAAACGACATCAGCAACAATTCGTTCCATGCACAGAAGTTGTTGTGTATAAATTACCCCTTAAGTGTGGTAAAAGTTATGTAAGACAGACTGATCGGTGTGTCAACTATCGCCTCCGAGAACTCTACCATTCCCTTCATGCCACCGTAGGAGTCCACCATAAGAGGATACCTTCCACTGCACTGTCAGACCTGCCGATGAACACCAAAGTTTGAACATTGACAATTTTAAGAAAATTTCCGGATCGGACCACCAGAGAAATTCTGGAAGCGTACCATATATCAAAATTAAGGAAATGTGTCAGCAAGCCATCGATAATGCTGTACAGGAAGGAAGTGCTCTTTCTAGACAGTCCTTTTAACGACCAAGTGTTACCTGAACCCTGCGATCTGTCCTGCATGTGTGCCCTTATAGATTTAACATTTTTGTAAATAATTGTGGTGTAAATGTATTGTGTTTTGTCCTTTTCTTCCTTTTTTATGTATGAACATTGTTTTCTTCTTCCTCTCTCATAAATATCAGTTGTGAGTCAGCGCTCATGTGTTCTATGTGTGTCTCTTCCTTGTCCCGTGCGCTGTTTTTTCATCGTGTCTCAGCACCAACTAGCCCAACTCACCACATTGCTCCAACCATATCCATACTACAGGTGTATAATTTGGAAATTTTCAAAGGTCCCTTCAACCCTAAGAGACGACTGCTACTAGTTTTGCTCATCTCCATTTTGTTTCTAAGAGTCAGGAACCTATTTACTCCCTCCTCACACAGCAATCAAAGACCAATACCTCAACTCAGGAGTGGAGTAAAATTTGACTTAGGAGTGGAATTTGAATAATTCTGCTCCTAAATAATTGAATTAAATAAATAGGAGCAGAAATTGAATGCTGTCCTCACTACACAAGGCACTGCTCAAAACGGGTGCCTTCCAAGGCTTTGACTTTGCACTTGTAAGAATCACTATGTGATTGTTACAAGCACAAAAATCAAAGTATAAAGCATGTCTGCTCCACCTCGCACCACATGTCACGAAACCGTCACTAAAAGAACTGTATGAGCAGTTTTATTTTTAATAGTATGTTCAGAAATTGGCATAAAATGTGTAAATTAAACAAACTTGCCTCCAGCTCCGCCTGGCGTCTTGCAAGGGTAATGTTGAAGACATCCAGTTCCTTTTCAAGTTCCTGTAAATGTTTTCAGTCTTATAACAAAAATACCAAGAATTTTAGCAAAAAAATTTGTTGCTTTTCTAAAAAAAAAAAGTGAAAGACGTTTACAATTCTTTGTAATGCTGAATTAGAGCGCAGCTCTTGAGGAGGAGGAGATGGTACGAAGGGGAGAGTATGCCCCTCCTCCCCCTCCCGTCCTCTTCTTCTGCTCCCGTCCCATTTAGTGGAAAATTTTCAGCTTAATTTCCCGCTAAATTTAGCGAAGTTTTTCCACTAGACTTAGCGGGAAATTTTTCCGCTAAATTTAGCAAGGAAATTTTTCCGCTAAATTTAGCGGGGACTTTCTCGGCTAAATTTGGTGGTAAATTTTTACAGCTAAATTTAGCAGGGAAATTTTTCCGCTAATTTTAGTGGAAAAATGTTTCCGCTAAATTTAGGGAAAATTTGCCGCTAAAATTAGCGAGAACATTTTTCCGCTAAATTTAGCGGGGAAATGTTTTCACTAAATTAGCGGGGAGCTTTTCCCACTAGATTTAGCGGGAAATTTTTCCACCAATCTTAGCGGGAAATTTTTCTGCTAGATATAGCGAGAAAATATTCCCACTAAATTTAGGCGCCCTGCGACGTCACCCTAGTGACATTACTCGTGACCCTCTTGACATCACGTGTGGCGTCACATGTGACGTCATACGGAAACATCTCATAATGCAACGCGCAATTACGCCGACAGCGACGCCGCTCAAGCCGGAAACAGGCACCTAAGAGCTGCACTCTAATATACTTAAATGTCAAGGTTGGAATAAGCAAATGTAATTTGGGATCAGCATAAAAAAGAAAAAAAAATGAGGCAAGATGTATTTTGGGGGAATATAACTCATTATATTCCCCCAAATTCATTGCATTGGCGCTCGGTAAGAAGCACACTCAACAGGGTAACCAGCTGCGATCAACACTTGGAAAACTAAGAATATCGTAATTGCATGCTTTGGAGAAAAGCACACTTTCAAAGCGAGGGGGTGAACGCGCGTGCCTGGTATATATAAAAAGCAACAAACTATGTGAATGTTGATACCTACATTGAAGCAAAATTTTCAAAATTAAACAGTGGCTGTTCAAGATTAGTGATCTTTTTCTTTTCAAATTTGAGATTGAAGAAAGAATATTTGCATATAGCAAGATATCAAAATCCACTCAATTAGGTATAGCTGGGCATCTCTATAGAGGTTTAATTTTACAACAAATTTGTTCTTTACTTGCCATCCCAAGGCATAGGGCTTTCCGAAGTCACAGTCTATAAATATAGTTAGATTAAAGTTAGCTTACAAATTAACAAGGGGAAGCTTGGGAACAAGCTTCATGAGGTTAGCTGGGCTTTCGTTTAAGCATGGTGTAACAGTAGTAAAAGGCTTGGAGAAACTATTCTATATTTGATTCGGAAATATTTGGCCAAAAAAACTATCTACGCTAAATTCGCTTCAAAATCAAAATCCACTATCGTAATATCCAGAGTCATCGCCCACCCACTGCCGCCTGAAATTCATAAAAAAAAAGTGGGGTGGGCTATGTCTCGGCGGGTGAGCACAAAAATTTAAAAAAAAACCTGAAAAAAATGCCCATTTTTTTGGTGCATCTAGCACGGCTGCAGAAGAGATATATTAAACTCGCGGCTGCAGAAGAGATACATTAAACTCAAAACTCGAATTAGCTTTATAGTTTAATGCAAAAAATGCTCATGAAAGAACGTTTTACTATCGCGAAGTCAGTTGCTTGCAAACGCGCCATGAACACTGCCGATCGGCATACAGCGCAAACGTTTGTTCCGTGAAAGCACGTTGCAACGCCATGTTTTCCTCGTTAGTTAAAAAAAAGTTTACAAGAAAATAGAAAAACGAACCAGGCGCAACAGCGAGCGAGTGAGCGAGCGGACCAATGAGGCGACGAAGAGCAGCTGGGAAAGCGGGAAAGCCGGCGATCGCGTTGGCAAGTACTTTGGCGTCGGGCCAAGTTGGGCGCCTTGTCAATCGCAAGCTCTTGCACAACTGTCTTGTTTGGTGCATACATGCGTGCGTTCGTGCACAGCGTGCTATCAACGCGGATTAAGGCGGCGTTTATGCGTGGCATGAACACGAAGCTCGAAATGGGACGCTCTACAAACGCTTGTGTGCATCGTTCCAGCAAAGCTTTATTTACCCGTTGGCTTTGTCTTAAACATTGCAAAAGCGCCGTCGCGATGTGTTGGGAGAATAAGCAAGTTTGCGGCGACCTTACTTCGGCGAAGACAGACTTCGATCTTACATTCCGCAGCTACATTCCAAGATATGAGGCATTCGCGTACCTTGCAATTCCTGAATGGGTTACTGCTTGTGTTATCTTTCCGACTTTTTTTTTTTTTTTTTTCTTGGGACGATCTTTTTTTAGGCAAGATTTCTTTTTCGCACGGATACACTATGACTCCGAGGTTACTCGTAAAGGAAATGCATAAACTAGGAGAAGTGTCTTTCTCTCCTTTGTTTTACTTTGTCACGGACGTCCTCCAACTGTAAGGTCTGCAGCCGCGTCATTCGGTTAGGATGAATGTTCGTGGATCCAGAGTCAGCGTTGGGTTATTTGAAAAAATAAGCAATGGCTCTGTGTCTTTTTTTTTTTTTAAATCGGTAGTGGTTTAAAATGTGGGGTGGGCGATGACTCGGGATATTACGGTAGTATTTGCATATTACTAATATATAAATTAAAAACATCAGCTATGACTGGCAAACACTACCCAGTAAACTGCTCCGTAGATGCACTCAACCGTTATTCGTGGATGCTGAGGCATGACCCTCGGAGCTACTCATATTTAAAGCAATGCTGAGCCAGGTCACTCATAAACAAAATTTGACTGCCGCAACAAACAACACGCAGACATTTAAAATGTCTCCGTTTTACGTCCCTCAGTCCCGGGTTTTCTGTTATTGTTTCTTCAACATGCACTTTAGAAGTACAAAATGTAATTGCACACCTATGGACACTAGTACCTCCTCAGCATCCCAAGCCAAAATGAAAAGTAGCTCAGAATGTTTATAAACGAAGGCTTAGACTTTTTGTTGACAGTGCAGCTTG
Source organism: Ixodes ricinus (assembly GCA_037355805.1). NCBI lineage: Eukaryota > Metazoa > Arthropoda > Arachnida > Ixodida > Ixodidae > Ixodes > Ixodes ricinus. The sequence goes on from JAZHYW010030275.1 coordinate 87,536, forward strand.
AATTGACACGTCCTAGAATAATCGACGCCTGTGCATTGGAATCTCGCTGTCCTCGCAGCGAGGTCGAGCGAAGGCAAAGATTGGACGCAAGTACTAGGTCGGCGTTTGGCCGGGCCTCGTGTCCAGTCGACGCGTCGGGACGCCCACCGTCAGGCTCAAGTCCAACTGCCGAGTTGGCGCCGGGCGACTGCGATGCCGTTCCGCACAGGAAGAGGATGTTTTCAGGCCCCAGTAATTTTAGGTGGTGCTGCTTGAACCCCGAGTGAGCGTTCGTGCTAAAACTGTCTGGCAGTGCAGAGAAAGCGGAAAAGCCTGACACTAGAGCAGTACAATTGGGCATACCTGGAGCTTCTCTGCGGTTTCCTTGGACCGCAGTTTGAGCTTGTACTGCTCCTTGTAGTAGCGGACCCGCACCAGATGCTCGTGTATGTGCTGCGGAGACCAGTCGCGCCTGCGTCGCCTCACGTGTTCCTCCAGGATGGCCGTGTACGCAAAGTGCCACCTGTGGACGAGCCACAGAAAAGGCGGAGAAACATTCTAGCTGGACATTCATTGTACGAGGTCACAAACGAATATATGTAGTACAGGTATCACATTACTCCTAAGGTGTGGGGTCCGTACTGCCTTTTTAAATCTTGGGAAAGGCCACTCCAGTTAGAATTTCCTTTTGTCCTAGCTTAGAAGCAAGACTCCAAGAGAAGATGTTGCAATATCAAACATCCTTTCCAGAACAGTGATGCGAGGACTTTAAGAAAACTTACGCACACTGACGAAGCCACTAAAGGCTATGCCCATGCATTCCAAAGGGCAAGTACAAAAACCATTTTACTTTATTTGGCAGACAAGAGGCAAGAAAAAGAATTGCAGAGTAAACACGTAACACCAGTGAGAACTGGGGCTAAAAAGACAACATTTTTAACGCAGAATGCGTTTTGTCGGCCAATTTCTATGGAGTTCTGCAACGCTTTAGTGCAACGCTTATCCGCAACGACTGGGTGTAACAGTCGACTGTAACAAAACATTGACACTGGAAAGCATTACGCCCATGGGGGAACTATATAAAAAGGCTTCAGTCCCCTGCAGGATTTGAACTTGCCACCTTGAGATTGTGAGACAAGTCCTTCAACGATTGAGCTATCAAGTGTCGGTGTTCGGAACGCGCAAAAGCAAAGTCCTTGGGGCCAAGTCATGGTCGTGCACTTCTTTGTTGAAGCATTTTATTTACATAAAAAGCAACGAGCCACCGTCTCGCCTGTCTCTCGCGGCGTGCGTCAGAAATGAGAGTGAATCTTCGGTAGGCAGTGCTGTCCTTCTCTTTTCCTCTGGAAGGCCCGCCCATATTCTGTGTTTACCACTCTGTCTGCATGATCAAGTTTACATCATTTTTTTTTTTTTAACCTAACTTATCAAAACGTGGCTTGCATTAAAGACAGATTAGCTCGTGTTTCATATCAGTCTACTTGAATACTATGAACCGATTTTTAGCATTAACTCGTACCTCAAACAAACCGCAGTATCAGGCAACAGATTTCCAAACAGACTATTATACACGTCTGCCACAGTTAATAAAGAAAAATAGATCAACATTATAATAAATGGGCATACAGCTGGCTGCCACAAACTTACATACCATATTTTGCAGTTCCCGTGGACAGGGACGTCAGGCCTGTACTTTCTGTAGTGGGCTGCAATGGCCATCCGGTTCAGTGACTCTGACAATGCCAGGATGTTTCGAAACTAGAAGAAAAATGACAACAGATTCCTCAGATTTGCTTTTGCTTAATTGCAACCCTAACAATTTTCATTTATGCAACCAAAAAATTACGGGGGACACTTAAGACTGCTTACGTGTAGGAATGTGAAAGCATTCGTATACGTAGCGTATTTCTACAAGCTGCGCGCCCCGCTATATTTTGCAGAGGCCGGCCGGGCAGCCTCTGCGGACGCCGTCCGGCCGGGCTCTGGGTTGCGGCGGGTGTGAGCTGCTGCAATGGCATGCGGGAGCAGCACTAGGAGTGTGGGGCGACGTTCGTTGGAACTATCCGGCGCGCGGGCCGCATAGCAGCCCTTTTAAGAGCTGTTACGACGCAGAGGGAATGTCCCTGCAGTTTTTTACAGTAATGGACGGCTCCACTCTATGGGACAGTTAATGCTATTGCATTAATAATTTATTCTCAAATTATATTTTTGTTATCAAATGTGAATGATCTCATCACACTAAAATAAAGTAGGGGTGAGTCATCGCTAGTAGTGTTGCGGGTTGGTGATATGGTTTTTCCGACTGAAGAAATTGTGCGCAAGACATTTTGCAGAAAAGAATGATGATTTGGCAAATGAGAGGATGTAAAAAGACTTTACGAAGCACATAAAAAATAAAAAAATAACTTTTTGTTTAATGTTTTGCTTAAGAGCAGGGGGAACAAGACAGTTGAGTATTCAGGTCACAAAATCAAAGAGCAAACCCCTCTCATCAGCAGCCAATAGGAAACCCTGGAATGCATGAAACAGCAACCAACCTGATGCTTGCTGATGCCAATGGTGATCTCTGCCACCAGGATGTCCAAGGTCATCCCAGGATCGTTGTAGTTTGACAGTTCTGGCTTTGTGTCCATGGTGAGCTTGGCAACGGACGAGATCGGACCCAGAACTGTTGAGGGGAAAGAGGAAGGCATCCAATGAAGAAGACATTTACTGGGGTGGGGCACGAAAGCACCCAATGTCAAAAGCTTGGTGTCAAATGGCCCACGGCCAACGCCCCGCCATTTTTGCCCCACTTTCAAAAAAACTCAGTTTCAGAAGCCCATGACGCGAATCCTTCGTGTCACGTGGCCGGGTCCTCAGCGTTATGGAGGAGCATTCTGCTTTTAACTAAGAGACCGTAAGTGTGCACGCGAGCTTGTGTAACGTAATCATGCCGTACCCGGGACTCAAGTAAAAAAGGACTGGATAAAGCTTCCCGTTTTTCAGGCGTGCTGTATACACATTCATGTCTTGTGAAGTTAGAAGTGAGAGCAAACAGAAAACATCAGTCACTGGCAAAACATTTAAAGTTAAATTTTTTTGTGAATAAGCTTTGAACCAAAGCTTTCATCGACTCTGAAGTTTGCGCGAATTTACAGTTCCGACAAAGTGGGTTGTGTTAAAACTGTTGACCCGCAGCTCATGGCCGTTACTTATTACGAGCAGGCCCAAACACTATTTTCTATTCTTCTTACGCCGTTCTAAAAGTAATTGTATCCTTCTAGGTAGATAAAGTCTATAATTCTGTGTCTGAGAATATCTCTATGACAGCGCACTGCGTTGCTGGCAACACAAGTTTATGCAATTGGCCACTTGTAAGTCATTCTAAGTGTGTCCACTGTTTAAGTTTATCTTATGTTTGGTTGCAGAATATGTGCATTACATAGGTACAAGATGAAAAAGACAGAGTGCAGCTGCAATTGGCGTAGCAAACATGTCGCCCGTGTGATGGGTGTGAGTGGAGAGTGGTCCGAGCCCGTCTTGTGCGTTCGTCTTTTCTTAAGACGACAATGAAGTTGGGGCAAGACACTTTCCCGTTCCTGATGAAACCATTCAGTCTCTGGATATCGCACTGGTGGTTTCAGCATCTTCTGAAGGCGTGCCCTGGGTAAAGGAACCGGAGCTGAAGATGGCACAGCAGGACAAAATCTTGACAAGTCAAGATTAACTTCAATTAGATCCTGAGATATGTTGCTCTTGTGTGCGGGGGGCAACAGTGACCTGAAGGTGAACGTTGATGAACCGGCCTCCGTGCATCTGTTGTTTGGGACATTTGCATCTTCTGTTTCAAGCGACTCAATATGAGGAGAGCTTGAAACTTGAGGTGCAGTTGAGCTGCCGTGTTCCCAGTGTGAAACTTGGAATGAAATTGACTTGCCATGTTCCTGGTGTTGAACTACACGCCCTCGCTAGTAATCAACACGCCTTCTTTGTATGCAACCATTTGAGGCTTCTACCTCAAATGATCGACGACTAAGCTGGCGGAGTACCTTGGCTTCGATCCACTTTGACTGTCCCGCAAAGCCCTTGATGAAGACGGGTTCTGACTTTTGAAAGTTTATCTTTATACCCGTGGGTATCTTCTTCATCCTATGAATGGATGTTGTCCAGCGGAGAAGACAGGTTTTGTCCAATCAACTCTGTTGGAGTTTCCCCAGTACAGCTTGGTATGGTGTGCTCTCTAAACAGAAATCTTGCCAAACAGCAGTTCAGACTTCTTTCACAAACCTTATGCAGTGATTCTTTGGTCTCCAAAACCATTCTTTCGGCTTGTCCGTTGGCAGCCAGATGATAAGGAGCACTTGATATATGTCGGATGCCGTAAGCCTCCAGGAACTGGCATGTGTCCTTTGAAATGAAAGATGTGCCATTGCCGCTGCAAATGACTTACAGAATTCCAAAAGTGGCAAACATTGCATGTAGTGTGTTGATGACGACAGTAGTGGTTGCAGACGAGCAGACGCGAACTTTCCGCCATTTTGAATATGCGTTGACAACGATGAGAAGCATTTTTTCCTCAAAAGAGCCAGCGAAATCCATGTGGAGGATACTCCACAGCTCCTGAGGATGTTGCAAAGTTGGACTTGGTCTTGCAACAGGAGCCTATACTTGCTGTTGACATAGTTCACAGAACTGGACGCACTTGTCAATGTCTTTTTCAAAGTCACGACCACCAAAGATGACTTCGTGCACAGCTTTTTATGGTTGTTACTCCTGGGTGATTAGCGTGCAGGAGCTTTATCGCACCAGGTTGTGCCTCCTTTGGAACGACCACTCGTGATCCCCATAGGATGCATCCCTTACGAGTCAACATTTCGGTAAATCGACTCTCATAGGGGGCGTACTGTCCTCCGGTCAAGCTTTTGGAGTTTTTTTGGACTTGACGGCTTGGTAGACCTTCAACAGAAGAGGGTCTCTTGACATGAGATGTCCCATGTCTTTTGCTGCGAGAGTTCGTCCTCGATAGCCACCATTATGAGAATGTCTGCTGGACCGTGCTGTTTGTCCACGTTGCAGGGCAGTGGAAGACGGCTGAGGGCATCCACATCCTGGTGAACCTTACCGGGTTGGTAGACCAACTTGTAGTAATAGTTCTGGAGATGCAGACACCAGCATATCATTCTTGGGGACAGTACCAGTGGCATTTGCCTGACTGAGCTGAGGATGCCTAGCAGGGGCTTGTGGTCCGTGTCTGGTCACTCGTCTGGAAAGCTGGCGCCGTACCCGGGTTTGATAAATTTGAAGGCGATGAGGGGCCACGCACGAATTTCGGGGGGGGGGGGGGGGGGGGGCTAATTCGTGTATGGCCCCTCGCCATCGCCTTCAAATTTATCTAAAGTTTGATGCAGGTAAGATACGAGGAAATGTGGTACGTCTCAGTCGAGCGGCGTTTTAGAGCCACCTCCGAAATTGGCCCTCCCCCCACCACCAAAATCTGCCGCCAGAGGCAGCTCCCCTATCGGTAGGTTTGCCCTTAGTCCCGTCTTAATACTTGACATACCATTTACTCTCAGTGTGTCTTCAACCCGTCTTTTGGTATAAGAACCTGGGTGTTCATGTAACTCATCTCGGAGAAATCGCAGAGACTAGGTTGTTAACAGCGGTGATCAATTTTGGTAAAGAAAATTGCAACCTATACACCTGAAAATAGGGTAATCACCAATCCAATTGTAAATATCGGCATCAATGTCATGTTATTTGAGTTTATAAAGGACAAGAGCGCAAAAGACACAGGCAAGTAGAAGAACAGGACAGGACAAAGCGCTACTATCAACTAGCCCAGCAGTTAATTCTGGTACTTGAGTTTGTACATGAGCGGGCCATGAGGAACCATGTTAAAGGCTTTTCTAAAGTCCAGGAAAATACAGTCAACCTGTTTACCATTGCCGTAAGATTGCAAAATCTGCGCTAAAGGCTCTACTGACAGTGTATACGGCTGGAGTTTAGTTGACAGAAGAGGCCATTAATAGAACAATCTCACTAAGCGTTGAGTGCATGCGCGAAGCCGCCTAAGTTTAGTTCACGTGCGGCAGCCGCCAGTGCCCGTGTGTGTGCCGTCTCAGGCTCTGCACGCGCAGAGCTCCAGCAAGGTTGTCGTACGTGCAAAAAGACTGACGAGTAAATGTGCACTAACAACAAACACTGTACGAAGTTCTCTTTGTTGAGTGTTTATAAGCAGAGGTATACTGTGTCTTTGTCCTTGGTTGAGTGTTGCCCGTTTAGGGGCGTCTTCCGTCCAATTAAATTGAGCTGCATTTGAGAATCGGAATGCGTCGTCCTGTAGTAAGACGGCCCAGTCTCGGGTGGTCACTCTATGGTTACAATTCTCCTCTCGGGCAAAGGTTACTCGCACAGCACACCTTTTGGGGGATGGCCGTAAGGAGGCTCGCAACATCATTTGGGGATTAAGCCGTCGCAACGATCAAGTCCTTTGGTCCCGATTAACGGTGCTTATCATCAGCTTGCTTCAACCATCGAGATGGTCATTCCGTCTCATGGCCCTAATATATTAAGAGCATTTCTGGGGCTAGCCTATCTGTGGCACGTAGCCTCGATGACGTCACATGACACTTGATGCCAAGGCATTCTGGTTGCGTAGCATTTGGAGGTCTTACGCAACCTTACGTGACATTGCAAACTAGCAGGCTCTCGGGGTTCCCAAAACCCTCGCAAGGTGCCCTTCAGCCTCCTTACAGTGGCTGCAATATGAGGAGCGCCTGAGGAAATGCATTCCCCGATGAGAAATGCCAAAAAGAAATGTTTTTATAATTCTTTTATCGCCTACACCTCACACTACTACTATAGGAATCCCCGCACCTGTGTCTGAAATTGTCCACCCCTACAGTTATTAACCTTTATTGTTTTAATAGGTCATAAAATAATGGTTACTTTTTGCACTTTCTGTTTATCGCCATGTAGTAGCGTATATGTAGTAGCTCCTGGGACCGAGGACAATGTGAATGTTGCGGCATTTGTTAAATATTGCATTGACCATTTTTCTCGTGACGCTCTTGGGACGCGTCACAGGATGCGAGCTCTTGGCGTCGACTGTGCTACGGCGGCGTATTGTTTCCCTCTTTTTATTTCCCCCGCATGCCGGCGGCTTAAGGCACCGCAAATAGAAGGACTTTGAGGCATCCTGGGTTGAGTGTTATTTTTCTTGTTGTAGAGTACAAAAAAGGAACTGCTTAAAATTCTCGTCCTCTCCACGGGAGAGGGGGGGGGGGACCTGCCAAGGGCGGGACGACCCTTGACCCCGTGCCCAGACATCTTCCTGCATGACGACCTGACCGTGAAGATTGGCGACTTCGGCCTGGCCACGGTGAAGGCGCGCTGGAGCGGGTCGCAGCCCTTCAGCCAGCCCACCGGCTCCATCCTGTGGATGGTGAGTGCCTCCTTTCGCTCGCTTCGTGCGCCGCCAAACAACAGCCACGTTGACCCACTAGGCTCTGCCGCAGAGACCTTTTCATCCTTTCATATAAAATGAGTCGAACAATTAGCGAATTCCCCAAGTGGAAGATAGTTACGTCCATTGTCCCCCAAAAGTGGCTCCGCAGAAGTACGGCCACAAAGCACGCCTCATACTTGGCCCAGCCGGATTCTCTCCCACGCTGGGGAAGGAAGATGGAGAGAGGGGTCGAGAGGATTTGGGACTCGGCTCGCCCAACACAGCCCTTGGGTACTTCTCGGTTCCGACGCATCGACGCCACTGAGTGGCCAAGCGTCACCGTAGCTTGCCCGTGCCAAGACGGTTGACGTCGTGGACCTCCCTGGATGCATCGCGCTGTCCGACGGCTGCTCGGAGCGTTTGCCAGAGTAGAATTAAAAATATAAATGCACGACCGTCATTAGCGGATGTTATCGACTGTGTTTAACTTATTTCTCAAGGCAATAGGCACAATTTTCGGTATCTCTTTAAGACGAAGAACGCCTGTTTTCTGTTGGCATCGTGCTTGGGCTCAAAATGGCCCTCCACTCGCACCAGCTTGTCTCCGTAGGCAAAGCCCTGCGCGTCCGAGTAAATGAGTTCTCGCAGAATTGGCTTTGCGCGGGGAACGAGGCGGACGGTCGCGGCCGATTTTGCAGGGCCCGCGTCGCCGAGTTTGCCCGTGCAAGTCGGCCGCACCATCCACTATGGAGCTCTTCCCATCTCCCCGGGGCCGCATCATTGGTTCGAGATGGAGACGGCGCAGACATGACACGGTTGGCCCAACTTGCCTCAATGTTTGTCGAGGTAGCCCGGTTGCAAGGAGATGCACCTCTCGTTTCGACGGTTTCTTTGTAACACGAGCCGGTTTTACCCAGCGTAAATGTGACGTGCCGAGATCGAGTGTGGCAGTCCCTAGTGGTGACTATGGTCGTGACTCGTTCATTTGGACGCCGTTTATATATATTTTGGGGGAGGAAATGGTAAATATGCGCATTTTCGTCTCATTACTACGCATGAATCGCGTTACAAGATATTTTGGGGGGAGGTATCTGTATTAACGAGACACAACTGTACTATCGGTGAATTGGAAAATCTCTCGGAGACATTTTCATCCCATTGTTTGATGGCAGACGCGATATTCACGCTCGGTTATGTTTACCCCAAAACTCGTATTTGCATAGAGTTTCAAACGTTCCCCGTTTGTCCGTACCTCGGTGTTTGCACACGTTTGGCTCGACGAAGACGCTGCGAACGAGGAGCGTGGGACGGTGCGCGGGCATCCTGTTCCCTCCTCCTCGCCGCGTGTCTCCCCGGCTGCTCGAAGGGTGGTGCTCCGCTGTGCAGGCCCCCGAGGTGATCCGGATGAAAGACCCGAACCCGTACTCGTTCCAGTCAGACGTGTATGCCTTCGGCATCGTGCTCTACGAGCTCATCACGGGCCAGCTGCCCTACGCCCACATCAACAACAAGGACCAGGTGGGCACCCCGCTCTGCCGCTCGGCCAAACGGCCCCCCATTTCGGTCCGGGGCGTTTTCGGCCGCCGACCAGACGTGGCGCCGCGGCTTGCGCATAATTGTCCGACTGGACGTCGTCGGCCCGTTAGCAAGTCCGCAACTAGGCGATATTTTGGCGATAAAGTCTCGGCGTCGTAAAAATGGCGAGAAAAGTCTCCTGTCCTCCCGCGTTTTTGTCCTCAGTACTCCTCGATCCACCGTTCGACGTCGGTTTGTGTATGGCAGCGGAACGAGGTGGGATGTGCGAGCGCAGGTGGTCCACGGCTTCCAACGTAATATAGTGGACGATAACAATTTCAGCCTACGTCCGATCTCACTTCGCCGCAGCAATCGGCTTGTAGCAGTCGACGTCTCTTTCGGTTTAAAAGATGACGTACGGCGTTTTCTCTCTTTATTGCCGTCTACTAATGGCGCTTCGCAGAGAATGAGCCGCATTCTTTGGTTTCATCAGTGGACGAACGCTGTCCCGACTTGCCTCGCGAGGGGCGAACGAGATCTCGCTGCAACCGGAATCGAACCCCTGGAGCGCGTCTCCGATGGGTGCACGTACCGTGCCCCGGAAAGCGGTCCCTCGGTTTCCGCTCGGTCGCGGAAGCGGGGCGCTCTTGCCTCCCGCAGTCCTGGCCACGCCGGCAGAGCAGGACGCACTAGACGCTTGTCAGGCCCCTCTCCGACTCGGCGGTCCTTGAAAGCTGCAGAACGACGACGGCAATGCTCGCATTCCCTCATTCTTTTTGCCCGTACGACAAATCGCCGGGCGTAGCGACGTCCGGTGCCGTCTCTCTTTGTTGATTGGGGGATCGAACGCGTGGACGGAATAGGCGTTGCGCGAAAGAGCAAAGGCCCCTGAGCCCTTACCTGCAGATCCTGTTCATGGTGGGGCATGGGCTGCTGCGGCCGGACCTGAGCATTGCCCGCAAGGACACCCCCAAGGCCCTGATCCGCTTCACCGAGGACTGCATCAAGTTCAACAGGGACGAGCGCCCGCTCTTCCGCCAGGTGGGGGCCGTCCTTGGAGCGAGTCTGCTTGACCGTAGCTCATCAAAGCGTCGGAGGGCAGGAAGCACACCTTTACCTCTAGAGTCTTATAATTGGTGGAACGCAGTATTTAAGGCACAGTCATTCAATTTTGTTCAAAAGATGTTAAACGGACATTTTGTGAGTGAAGAAGAACCTATATTTTTATCAATCTCCTCTTCGGACCCCACGTACATTATAATGCACATTTGTTCTCAGTTTGTCCTAAAAATATAAGGGAGTTCCACGAGCTGAGGCCGAATCGCAATTGTAGCGCTTTAAAATCAATAAAATTCTATGCTTTGTTTCAGCTTGGGTCCAGACGCAGTGGATGCTACAAGCGCGAGCTCCGGGCTTTAAGCGTCCCTGCCAAGCACGCGCGCTCGTGCAGTGCAAGCACTGTTCAGGGCCACAGGCTCTGCGCTCGTAGCATCGGGCTGCGTCTGGACTGAAGCTGAAACGAAGTATAGCTTCGCATTTCTAGCAAGTACCGCCACCATTGTAGCGCGAATGTGCGAGACTCTTGCTTCGAGCGAGTGCTGCGGCGCCATTTTGCTTCTAAAGGCCACATGGATCTCACGCATTGGCGCATTTGATGCTGCATGTCAAGCACAAACACATCGAAGGGCTTCAGTAGCTCACAACTTGGGCTGCCATCGGGAAACAGTTTTACGAAGTATGAGCTCAGTGGTGCCCTCTTTACCTTCAAAAATAGCAAAGGTTTGACATTCTATTTGCTCGATCCAAGACCTATCTGTCTTGAGTTTACTTTATTTTGTTGAGTTTGTGATAATTGTGACTTCAAACTGATTTATAAGAAGTTGGAAAATTGGACCTAGAAACTTTCTGGATGCCCTTTCAATTCTTAACTACAAACTGTTTTTACGACCGTTTGCAATAAAATGTGCATCCTCCTAGAAAAAAAAATATCCCGCTTGCAGCTGGAATTTTTTTTCTGACTTCCCTTTATCATGCACTCAACTACAATCGCATTGTTCTTAAAGGTAACTATAGTAAAATACCGGGGCGGCACCCACCCCACTTTCACTGAAAACTGGGTTAATCTAGGCATGGGCGCTTGTTTGGTCAAATCAGGTGCTTAATGTATAATTTGTAGAATCCCCAAGTTTGGGAAATGTCAATAGTGGGCGCTTTAACGAAGTGGGCGCTTCCGCGGTTTTTATGGTATGTGCAATTTGTGCCGGGTCTGAAGACGGTCACGTAACATCAGTTTTGCCGCTAAAGTTAGCGAGGGAGCTAAATTGGTGTTTGAGTCGCTAAATTTAGCGAGGAAACAAAATTGGTGTATAGGTCAAGTTATCTCAAGTTATGTGACATCAGTTTCCCCTCTAAATTTAGCGAGATAAAGGAATCTGTGTTCAGATCACGTGGCACGAATTCTCCACTAAATGTAGCGGGGAAACTCGATTGGTATATTTGCAACTCCACCCCACCACTCTCGCGGATGAACGAACGAGAGGACTGGAGACAGAGTTCAGCCATGGTGCTGCTGCATGGCTCTGGTTTGTGTGTTGGGGCATTGTGCAGTTACAACCCAAAAAATGAGTGTTGAAATAGGAGTCGTGATGTAGCCAGGGCTTCAGCCCTTTTCGAAATTCAGCGGACCCTGTAATAAACACGCGCATTGTGACCCCTCAAAAAAATTCCTGGCTACGCCACCGATACAAATTGTGTTCCACTTCTTTTAAAAAATGAACATGCTCATTTTTTTAACGCGTGTCAACATCTCCGTTACCCGTGATATGCTACTGCCCGTCGCGCTTGTAGCCAAATTAATTAATTTTAGCGCACCAACTAGCGTCCGTGAGGAGGTGTGTGGGAAATCCTGGAGAATCAACCCCGTCTCTTCCGCCTTCTTGGAACTACCGCCCCGCCATCTAAACGGCGTTAGAGTTGTGAATAGATCACGTGACATCAATTATCCCGCTAACTTAGTCTGGAAATGCGCGAAAAAACGAAAAAAAGTTTTGGCATTAATGCGGGCTTTAATAATGATGATCTTTATTTGCACGATGGTCATTTCAAGTGAAGCGCAAGGTTGTGAAAGGAAACAGGACCAACTGAGATTCCGAGAAACAATCGAGGGATCAGGCTAACAAAAATGGGTCGAATAGTCTGGACGTTCGGTAGAACCCTGGAGCCCGCATTAGCCATGGTCTTGCTTTAAGAGTATAGTGGCATGTACTCCCTGCTGCAGTCAAATACAACGCTAAGGTCTTCGTCATTCCCCGCGTACCCGTCAGCACCAGGTCGCGTCGAGCTTGACCACAGCAAAGCATCTTGATAGGCTGGAGGGACTCGAAACATTGGACAGGCGACGCCTCTTTTTAAATAATGGTGCAGAAGTGAAGGACGACCTACATTGGAGCAAGTGTGGTACGCCGTTTCAATCAAGAACGGTACGCCGCTTTCATTGGATTGGCACCATGCTAGCTCGTACAACGGGCACGCGCTGAAGCACGCCCGTAGGCTAGCTAACTAGGAGGTCCCTTTAGACTCCGGCTCTGGCGACAAGCGGGGCCCGGGAGCGCACACCAATCGCCATTTCGCGTTCGCAGATGCTGGCGTCGCTGGAGTCCCTGATGCGATCGCTGCCCAAGATCCACCGGAGCACGTCGGAGCCCACCCTGAACCGGACGCACTTGCAGTCGGAGGACTTCCTGTACGTGTGCGCGTCCCCCAAGACCCCGAGCCAGTTCGGGGCCTTCCCCTTCTTCTCAACCACGGGCAACTTCTGAGCCCTCTGGACGCTGCGCATGAGGCGGACGGCAGACGGCCCTCGAGCGAGTCGTCCCCGTTCTTCTGCACAGACTGCTTCGTCCTCGGGGTGCGCGAGAGACGGGTGCTTCCATCTCGTCGGTGCGTCTGCTTGGTGGAGACGGAAGGAATTTGGTTCTGGCACGGGAAGAGGGACGGCAGACTCGCCGCATTCTCCCCGTCCTTGTTTTCCCTCCCACGCCCGGACGTCTCGTGCTTCCGGTTCGTCGGCCGTGGGATTTCCGTCGCTCTGTGATTTGTGTACAGTGAGTGTTGTATCATACGGGACAGACTCCGAGACGGCTCGGAAAACTAGGAAGGCCAAAGGTGGAGAAAAGGACCGCTACTCTTAACATGTGCCGCATTTTTGGCTCTACGAACGTTTTTTTTTTTATTACTTTCTCCGCTTTTGGACGTCTTCTTTCTCCTTTTGCGTGGAAGACTGTGGGATTGCGCCACCTTCCGGAAGGACGGTCGCTCCTCTGAGAGGGAGTGTATGGGGAACATTGTGGCACCCGCAACGGTCCAGTGTGCCACGGTGGCGCCTGAGAATCGGGCCGCCAGACTCGGGTGCTGCCCGGGAGGAATAAAGCAACGCCGACGAATCTCGTCTCACGTGTGCCACTCGACTCGTCGGTAACTGGGTGAGAAACCCATTCGGCGTCGATCGATCGGCTGTAAATATCTCGGAGAAAATGTTGCACGGAAACGCCCTCGACGTGTCTCGAATCCTTTTACGGCCTAAATATACCTTGGACCTCCGGTGCCCCGCAACAGAGCAGGCCCAAAGGGGAGGCAATGCCACAGCCTGGTCTCGGGGGCACCATCTGGGAGACTCCAACGCACTCTGTTGCAGGGCTGCAACAGGTCGCTTGCGGGCCATGTCCCACTTTGCAAGTCGAACCGCAGGACCGCCCTTCCCGTTGGGCCTCCCTTCTGATCCGCCCTACCCGAGATGGCCGAATACGCCAAGGTAGTACAATCCACAAGGGTTGAAAGCTGGGCTAGTGGGTAGTGGTTCAATTTAAAATAATAAGCGCACAAAAAAACGGAACCATCTATACTCCGTTTCACCTTATGTTGTATCGCAGCGAAGGCTAGCAGCGCGAGCTCATAAGCATTTGCAGCTGCCCTTAATGCACGAGAGTTTGTGCCGACGAGATGTGCCCTGAGCAAGGAGCTCGCGCTTGTAGCCTTTCCTGCGGTACAACATAAGGTGAAACAGAGTATAGCAGTTCACTGCAGCAGGTGTGGGTGCGGTCCCGTGCTTGAAAATACAAATATTTTAGTATGATGTAAAGGGAAGCTGAAGAGCTTTTAGAAAAAAAAATGACTTAATGGTTGATTTTGACGTGTTTGTGCCCGCTGAGTACAAATATCGCAACCGTTTGACTCAAAATAATCACTAAATGCGAAAAAAAGAGAAAAGTGATCACCGCAGCGACACGCCATCCGCTAGTCACGCGTAATGTCTCGCTACGTCATACGAGGACCATCTCAATTCTTGCTTGCTCTGTCGCTTGCGGAAGTAGTCGGGCATTGAGACTTCTGCTTTCGTAAACCGGGCTTAGCTTCCCATTTTTCGAAATCTTGCAGTGGATCCGAAAGGGGAATGTGTCCAGAGGGCCCTCGACGTGAAAAAATACACGTTCCAGCCATTGGCTACGCAGAAAAATGACCCCCCGCAGTAATACGGGCTAACACAGTGATGTGATTGCTGCGCCAATTGCGCCAAACTGTGCTAAGGGGCTAACCCTGCTACATCCTGCTACATTTCGCCAAAATATGGGTAATCTGCGCCAAGCCTGCGCCGAAGGACCAATTTAGGTCGCCTTTCAAAACCGAAACTAAACTGAGTACTGTGATTGAGCAGTTGTGTGTTATGTGGCGCAAGCGCCGCCTGACACAAAGTACCGTGCATCAACTGTCTACCCGGTCTTGCATGGTTTTCCCGGCGTCTCGCGTTTCGCGCTCTCGTCTTGTGGGTCTCGTCTCTCATCTCTTTTTTTTTTTATATTTTCAGCAATAGACGCGGATGTGTGCAGACGCTCCGACGCCAGCGTGCCGGGTACCAGCTATGCCGTCATGCTGTGAAACAAAACCACTTTTTTGCGCTGCAGGAGTTACTTTGTGAGCTGAAGCAACGGCAGTGCGGAAAACTATATTTGGTCACCGCTTTTCAGTCACCGTGGTCGCGCGAAGTCGATAGTTGCCGTCCCCCCATCACTGCAGATAGGGTACTTTCTAAAATGAAACTAAGTACCGCAGCATGTTCATCAACATTCATGTTCTTGTTTAAATCATACGTTACTACAAAAATCCATCTTTAATTGAAAGACTGTCAAAGTATTGATTATCTAGATTCCTCTCGGTGGGCCTTCTTTCGAGAGGGACCTCGGTACGTGAAAAATCTGCCGTGAAAGAAAGTTGGTGAAGAGAAGTGAGCTAAAGCAAAGAAGGCAATGTCTGCACGCTGAACCAGCACAGCGTGCTTGTTTGTCTCGAGTTCAGTTGTTGAACAAAGCGCTCCAAGAACGTTTTGAGGCTGGCTCGCAATGTCTTGCACCGATGCACTCAGGTTCTTTATTTTTGTGTGTTTAGCTTGTACCTTGTTTGCCGGCCTGGCAAGCACGCGCCACGTTGCGCCATAAAGCCCGTAATCAACAACAAGCACGCGCCACTGGACTGCTTTTGTCGCATGATCGAAAGTTACATTTTGTGTACAATTTTGGGGATAAGTTAGCGACGGAGCTGAGGGGCATGGTTTCGGTTTCGATCAGACAGCCGTTGTCTGCGCTCGCGCGACGAAGCATGCCCAACAGCAAGCCTGCCAAAGTTGGCCTCACCTGCATGCGAACATCATTGCGTGACTGAGGCACCAGCCGGGACGCTTGCAATTCATTGTTTTACGTTTGCTTACTTTTGACGAAAATCTGGCACGTCGGACCAGTAAAACAGTGGCGAGCGGTTTTTCGAAATTTCTTGGCAATGCCTACAGCACTGTACACTTGTGGGATGTCTGAGCAGTAAAAACAGAAGCAGCGAGTTCCGTCACAACACGTCACATCAGAACACATCACAACACAAAGTGCCCTTCGTTTGTACAGCACTTAAAACAAATATTTTTATTTTCCTAAGAATATCTGTTTCAAAATCCACTTTTGCCGAAACACTGTTTTGCAAGCAAAACTCGATCAAAGTGGAGTGACGGCGCACTAATACACAGACTCTCCCCTTGCTCTCTTATGCGGAATGCCTCATGTATTTCTCGCGCTGTTTTGTTTGCGTATCTGCCCAGAACTGTTGTTTTTTTCCAATTCCGGGGCCACATGGGCACCTATCTTTTTAAACACGTTGAAGCAACGCGCCTAAAATTTTAACAGAATCGAAACACTGTTTTGGCTGCTCCAAAAGCCGCTTTTGCTGCTCCGAAACACTGTTTTGGTTGCTCCAAAGGCCACATTTGCTGCTCCAAAACACTATTTTGGCTGCTCTGAAACGTACGCCTAAAATGGCTTAAGCCAATCACATCACTGCAAACAAAAAACTGCTTGCACCGGTGCGACATGGCCGGCTATATAAGATCAGGAACATACTAGGGAGTTTCTAGAATAACGTACGCAATTTTAGCGCACGCTAACGCTAAATTTAGTGCTTGCGTTAGCGCTACGCTAGGCAAGAGAGTTTTAGAACGGCGTTTTTCTGCCGCAATGCAAAAGCCCAAGCATCTCGTGCTTGCGACGCCACCAAGATAGTCACAATTTTTATTTCACACCCGAAATGCTGTACTTTGATAAAAAAAACAAGATTTTTGGTCCAGAGTAACATTTTAAATTTGTTTAAGAATGAGAATGCGATGCGAGTGGTCGACCGGTCGTGTCCGCTTGCGTCGCCTCGGCAAGAGAGGTCTCGTGAACTGAACTTCGCACATCATACCTTCGCCGAAAAATGTTTGCGCGTCGCAAGCATCAAGTTGCTGGTGATGGTTGCCAAACCGAGTGCAATGTCATCCCGTACTGAAAATCGCAGTCGCGAGGATGCCACCGACGTTGCACTCACGACGCCGCCAAAGCGGCCGCTGACATGGTCCTGGGAGCCGTCATTTTTTAACTGTGCTTTTCTTGGCTTTAGCCAACTTCTCATCACGAATCCTTCTTGGAGGAGCGCAAAGGCTTACGTACACACGCAATTTCTGAAAAAAAGCGCACTCGAAATAGCAAAACGTGGTTAGCGTTTGGTGCATGCGCAGTGACAACGACACTATTCTTTGCGTACTCAAAGCTTTAGCGTGCACTATTCTAAAACTCCCTACTAACTGCTGCTTATTGTAACGTAAAACATTGACGATGAACGGAGTGCTGTTGACGGGACGCATCAGGCCGGATTAGCGTGACCTTCCCCAAAAAGGTCGTCAGAGGACGAGAATTCGGCACACATTGCCCTTCATGCGTGGCACCTGCTGGACACGTGAGCATGCAGGCTGCGTTGTTCACCAAGGCTATAGTGGTTTGAAGGAGTAGTATAATCGGCTTCGGGCGACAAGGGAGCTTCCACTGAGATGAGACGGGTGATGAGACAGGGTCGCTGTTTTGCCACCACGATGTTTTTGCATACTATGCGAATAATTGTGCTGAAGGTCCATCCCTGTGACAGTGGTACCCTCTGCTGCATTTTATTTGTTTGCTACTAATTAATATGCAATTACAACTTTAGAAAAAGTGGAGATGTGTGCCTGGCAGCCCTCAATTTGATGTCGAATTCGTGAAAGCTTCCTGGGCCTCTACATTCACATACTTCTCTCAAGATTTGTTGACTGCATTAGATCACGCGAAGCAATATCATCGTTCGATCGCATTTTTACGGCACAAAGAACCATTGCATGACACAGAAACATTTATACGGAAAGCACCGTGTAACTTGTAAAAAACTAACTTAATTTGCAACAGAATGTCGCATGCTTTGTATCTCCAAAGAGCGCTCCTGAAGAGAATATGTACCTATGGAAGGAAAATTTAACAAAATTAATGGTTACGTCATTGGGAGGTTCCTTGACCATTGAACATTACGTCTAGCCACGGGGTAGAGTATAATTGCGTTGTTTTATAACGCAAGCGATGTTTTAGAACATGTTTCCAAAGTCTTGGAAGCAGACGATATGGAGGACGATTGCGTCTGCGGTGCTCGCGGAGTGATACACGACTGGTACATCCGGGCACCTCGGACCGGACAACTGTAGCTATGCCTAAGAAGGGACGACGTTTTCGTCGGCTACTGCGTTGTATCGAGGGCATAGAGAGGGGTGAGAGACAAATGACGGGATGACGCCAGACGCACAGCATGTTGCTGCACTATATTTTTTCTACTCCACACGCCACGGCATGCCGTTTCACAGTCACGCCATCCGTGCCTCCGGGTCTCCCACACAAGCGACGGTTCCTTCTCTCACTGCAGCTTGGATCCAACATGGCCGCCCTGCGAGCACCATTTCGATACTAAGCGGAGCATATACAGTTACTCCACACGCAACAAGACATTGGTGCCACAGTGCAGTTCCCAGCAGAAGCATTTCACATAGACATCGTGCATAGCAGTCAACCTTAGTTTCTGATCAGTGTCGGCTTAGCTGAGCGCTATAGACCAACTCAACTCACTGACGTCGCGCCACTGCGGTGGCACTGCTGTCGGTATTGTGCGTGCGCTGCACTCCTTCCGAATTTGGTTCCTGCGCACGCGCAGTGCTGGCACCTGGTGTGGGCAAAGTGGGCTTGTTTGGAAACACCGTGTTGGTGTAGACGAAACGTCCGGAGCCACACTTGGCGCTAGCATTTTTTGCTCAACACCCTAAAATTGAGATCACGGATCCCCCTGGTGCACTGGCAAAATCTGCTATCATCGCGGTCCCAGCACATCTACTCGATCCGCCAGAGAGCAAAGAGCAATCTAATAATAAGAGGAAGGCTCTGTCAACCAGGGACACTGGCGAACGTCGTCCCGTAGCGACTTCCATCAAACACGCAACCGCACCACGGGTAAACATGCTGGTGTGATTGTTGTTGCTCGCACCTGAATCCGAGCAACTCTTGGTCGAGCGAACGGAGCAACACTGGGCGTGGATTCGAATGTGCTACCTCCGAACGAGATGGAGAACCACGGGAAGCTGCAGGCGCGTCTAAAACGCTGCGGGCACATTGGAAGAGGTAGGAAAGGGCAGAGCTTCACCATGCGGCACAGACACCATTGTTGCTGGCACAGCCAACCAGTGCCAAGGCGGAGCGGCCAGACCTTTTAGGTGTCGCACGCTCTCAATGCGAGCGCAAGTTTGTCTGCTTGTTGCATGGGGGTTGCGATTAATGTCATAATGCCGAGCTGTCATTAAATGATTGAAAACAAAATGGTGGGTAGACCTTAAGGCGTCTAGCATTGAGGTCTACCCACTATCCTTCCAATCAAAGCCAATCGAAACTCGGCATCACTCTGACGTCACCGTAACCCCTGCGCAAGAAGCGGACAACTTGCTCTCTACATAGTCCTCAAGTTGGTTACAATTTAACTTTTCAGGAAATGATATTTGTTGAGTTCCCAAGTGAACGAGCTATATTTTAATTTGTTGTGCTTGGCAATTGTTTGGCTTCGCCTGCCTCCTGTTGATTGACGCACTGCACTGGCCGGGTCGGCCTGCAGTCGTGCCCATTCAGAACATCCTGAACAAGTTTTCAAGGTTTTCCTCCTTTGAATTTGGGAGCGCTTTTCTGGGGTTTATTCCTTCCCACAGATTTGGCTTGTGGTGCAGTAAGAGATGATGGACATTTATCACCGCCCGAAGAAAGCTTGGATTTTCCAACTTTCAGGAAACATGTAGGGTGTCCCAAGTCACCAGGCTCAATCTAAAATGGATCATAAAAATCGACGCCTGCACGTAGCAATTTAAACTTTTCGTCAAAGGTGTATTTCGCGGGTCTGTTTTTTCTTGCAAAATTACAAAGCGTAGCTCTCTTTCTGTAAAAAATAGTGCCAAGAAGCTTGACATGGGTCAACGGCAGGCGGCGACGCAGACGACCAAGTCGAGTAGCGGTGCAGGTTTGGCGCTCGTATTGATAGATGGCGCTACCTCCTTAACGAGACTGCTCGCGACCACCTTGGTTTATTCAAATGAACATAATCTTTTGTAATGTACCTTTGGTTAAAAAATAAATGCGGACAATAAAAGCAAAACTTAAAGTAAGGAAAAACGCGTTTGCATAACGACGGCGCTTTTGCTGCCAACGGATTTCGTCTGCATGTTGTCTGCTTTCTTTCGCTGGTTGGCTAAACCTTCGGACGCTGCTCCAAACTCCATCTATCAATACACGTGCCAAACGCACCCCGCAACTCGACTCTGTCGTCTGCGTCGCCGCCCGCCGTTGAGCCTGCCAAGTTTCTTGGCCTTATTTTTTACACAGAGCTACGCTTTGTAATTTTACAAGAAAAAACCGACCTGTGAATTACACCTTTGACAAAAAGTTTACATTGCTATGTGCAGGCATCGATTTTTACGGTACATTTTAGATCGAGCCTGGTGACTTGGGACACCCTATACAATAAGAGAAGGAAACGAGGTGTGACACACCAAAAAGCCTGGTGGACCGCGTGGACAGCGGTTTGGGTCGACACAAAGCTGTATATAAAGAGATCTTCACACAAGCTTTTCTTATTCCAGGACAGTGCCAATCTGTGGTTTTCCAGTTTTCTCCAATTTTAAACAAACCAGCTCTGGAGTTAGTTTCCAGGATTTGTCGATATGTGGTCTGTTTGATTTTAATTTGGACGGATGTTCTTTTAAACTGGGGTGAGAGTTGGTTGGGGGTGCCATGTTCATAGTGTAATTACCAGGCTTGGCACCAGGGTGTAAGATAGACAGGTGGGGAAACGGCCCATAGAAGCCTACCGCAGCGCCGTGACCGGATTGTGTACTCGTCTGCTTGCGGGTACCCCCGATTTGCGACAGATGGCGATGCGGCGAGAGGAAAAAAATCGGAATCGGATTTGCATGGAACTCTATGGAAGAGTGCGCAAAATAAACCAAGAGCACGACAGTCCTTCATTGAAAATCCACGAGAAACCATCTCCGTCAGTTTAGCTGGTCGCCCTCCCGGAGTGAGAGTTCGCGGTGCTCCACATAGATGGCGCCACAGAAAAAGAGAAAACCGAGGGGGACACCATTCGGTCGCTCATTTGGCTCTCGTTTCCCCACCTGTCTATCACACCCTGCTTGGCGACACACAAGACGAAAGGTCATCATCTTGCGAAGTTGAATAATTACTAAATTCTGTTAACTAAATTTTTAATAATTGGTTTTAGGGGTCATGTTGCAGTAAGGTGGTACGCTGGGCGAGTTTGTAAACATTGAACATGATAAAAAATCGCACATAATGAGACAAGGACAAAAGAGGAAGAAACAGAGAATACAGATAAGCGCGTTAGTCTATGTTAGAGCGAACTAGAAACGACAGTGGGACAAGCTACAGGCTCCACTCATGCTTTCAGTTGCACCTCAAAATGTGGAAAGCGATCAGGTGGAACGAAGCCACTTTGATCGCAGTGCCACCTTTGCTGCGATCAAAGTGAGCCTGGCTATATTCTACTTTTTATGATTTTGACGTCGGAGGACACCACGTCAAGACTTCGTCGACACGCCGCCACGACGAAGTCTTGATGTCTTGTAACGTTGTCATCATCGACGATGACATCCACGTCGACGCCGTGAAGCCGTCGTGACATTGGGATGGGTCATGTTGACAATGACGTCTGACGACCTGACACACAGCGTTTTTATGACATCGCATCAACAATAGACCCGATCATCTTCACGTCATCGTCGTCGTCGACAACGTCAATGTTGACGTCAACGTCGTTGTCGATGCAATATGACGTCGGAACGCCAGTCTTGATGTCGTGTAACGCGCATTGCCGGCATCGATGACGGCGTTGATGTCAGGATGTCCTCATGATGTCGCATGGCGTGACGACAAGTCAGGTCGCAGTGGTGTTATGCATTGACGTGACTTCTAGGTTGTATAAAAAATATAGCCCTGGCGTTTTATTGTTCCTATGACCTTGACCGCTATGGCGGTCGAGCTTGGCGTTAAAACGCAAAGCATTTTTCACAAAAATGGCTCATGCATGTATATACTCATCACATTATCATGTTCACTAGACGTGGGACTCCGTGGTACAGGCTACTGCCTTCCAACGGTGCCGCGGCTCTCTAGAGCCAAATAAATAAAGAATAAAGGCTAATCCAACCACTTCGCTCGTAGCGCCACCTCAGGCGCTATGAGCGAAGTGGTTGAATTGGCCATTTTTTTTCCACATGCAGAGGTGCAGAAATAGCCCTCCGGTGGCCCACTCGTCCTTTCTAGTACACTCCATCTATGTTCAGGAAGGAACACAGTTTGTCCTTGGCACTCTGTGTGCAATTTTTCATCAAGGTGGTGTTGCAGTTGCAGTACTGATGGCAGTTACTATTGGAGGCCAGAGCAATATAAATCTTTGTAAAAAGGTAATGGTTCTTGAGATATTGATCAATTTTCATGTTTTATCGCCCGATTTAAAAATTGTGAGCAAAAAGAATGTTGCAAGTCCTGCTTCACAATGACGCTGTCACGTGTCCACGTGACATGCTGCTGAGATAGTGACATGATTGAAGTGACTAATGTCACTTCCGGCGTCGGAGGAGTGATTTGCACACAGGCCTCACCTGTCCGACGGGCGTCGGAGGAAGCACTCCCGTTTCTATGGCCGCTGTATGGCATGGGGGCTAGACGTGAGCTTAGAATTCGTTCGATACAAAAGCAATTTTTTGTAAGCAATGTGTCTCCTCAATGCCTAATCATGAAGATTTGATTCTATCGTGTCAGTACCATAAAGTGATGATGAAAGTTTGTAATAAAGCTTCACAACCGGTTTTTTCTTGCTAGCAGACACGATGGCTTTGTGGGTTCAGTGGTTCTTTCTAAAGGTTTATGTGACTGCGTTAAAGGGACACTGACAGGGTATTTAGATACTCTGAGGTTTTTATTTGAACATGACCTTTAAGAGCCCAACTACCCAGAACACAATTTGATGCTTAAAATTTGTTTTCTTTCCCCCCAAAACGCTAATAAATCTAGTGACGTTTTCAATTTAAGTTGACTTGACACAGTGAGTCACGTGACATAACATATATACTATTATTTTACAGGATGGCTTATGTTCGTTTCACACGCACTGGCACCGTTCGAGTTCTCACCCAGAATGCATCGCACTCGCGGAGTGTCGCACGGATCGAACAAACTTGCCAAATGCATCGAATGCAGAAGACTGATGCTGCCGCCACTGCGGCCATCTATGTTGTAGAAAGAATACTTACCTCAAACCGAAACTTGCGCCTCTCTGTTTGACGTGATGGCTGGGAATGCTAGAGTGTTGTCGCTATCAACGTTTATCTAGAAACGTTGGTCGCTGCAACCTGTAGTTTTTATTTGCGATGACTTCAAGCAACTCATCTGTTGTAGTGATATTTACAGATGGTGTAAATTTCCTCAACCAGCTGACTACAAAGCAGCTGGGCTTTACACTGGACGAAACTGATGATGCTGTCTGCGCAGAGCAATTGATTCGTTTGAGCATGGTAGTGTGTGTGAACCACCGAAAGGGTACGGCTTAAAGGGATACTTCAACGAAATTTGAAATATTCCCGTCGTGTTCAAAAATAGGTTGAATATGATCCACAATATCCGTAAATGACAATCGCCCGTTTGTATTTTGATCCTGGTGGCTGTATTTTTCGTTATAAACGGCCCACTCTGGCAAGCGCTCGGAGAAGGCCCAGCGCAATCGTGACGTAAATCGTCTCAAACGAGCAAAGCTACTGCGAGGCTGACGTCGAGAGGATGGCCTAGTCGGTCCAGCCACCGAAGCGGCTGCTTTTGTACGAATTTTGAGTGACGGGTTAATCTTCTATAATCTTGTAGGGGGACAACAGCGACTTCTGCGACACACAAAGGGATTCTCGGGAAGAGGGGAGTTCCTCCTTCCCCCCTTCTCTCGTCGTGGCCGGAGGCGAGACGATTTCCGTCACTAGCTCTCAAGGTTCCTAGACGAGCATTACAAACGAGGCGTTAGCGACATCCACCAGGTGCTCTTTCCTAATCGTTTAATTCGTTTTAAAATTCCTTTTCGAGACTTTTTTAACAAGATATTGGTATGTTCCATGTGATACTGCTCTTTTGGACACATATAGACCAAAAAATGAGCGCCGAAATTTCGTTGTAGTATCCCTTTAAAGCTAGTCTGTTGGAATATCCAGCAAAACGTTTCATGGGACTTTCGACTTCGATCGTAGTTACAAGTAGATCGGATTTTAGCCTTGGTGAGGGCGCCGTGATTGAGAACTTTCTCAAACAAAATTCGACGGGCCAAAATTGCTGACATATAGGTAGGGTTCGGAGTTTTCAGTTTAAACCGATAAAAACCGATAAAGTACGCGAACCATTTTCGGAAATTCGGTTTTAACCGAAAAGGTCAGTTTTTAGGTTCGGCATTTTCGATTTAAACCAATAAAAGTATGTCGAGTCCATTTTCTAAAATTCAGTTTTAGGTTAAAAAGGCCACTTTGAGCTTCTAGTCAGTACCGCAGAGTCGTGGCGGAAAAAGTGGAACGACAGTGTATATCGAAACGTGTCCGAATGAATGGGATACACGGGTGCCATCACGACGTTTTGGCTTAATGTGCGCATCATCAATTGAAACGTGCAGTCCGAAATGCCCCATGACTTCGCCATGTACGATCGTGTTTTCAAACTCGTTGTAAGGAAGACTGACTTGATGCAAGCTCTGCATCTTGTGTTGAGCTTCAAAACGTCGCACCATGTCTCTTTTGGAGGTCATAATTGTTTGATTGACCAATTATGGCTCAGGCAGCGCTTCATCTCCTCGGCCTGCCAGTGTCCAGTGTTAGCGTTGAGAAGGCATTCTCGAAGCTCAGGATCATATTAAGAGAGAGAAAGAGCGCGGATCAAGGAGCAGAACCTGGGAAAGTACATGTGTGAGTGTACAATAATAAGATCACGTAATCCTGATGTATAGAAAGTGAAGTTCCATGTTTTTTGGGCATAGGCTTCATATCTGACTTGTTCGTACTTCTGTATTTTTTTCTTGTTTCTTTTACAGTTGCACACATTTGCCAAATAAAGTGTCAACTTCTTTTTTCAATGTATCTGTGCCGTTATTATCACAAATATCAGAGCTATAAGGATCATCTGATCCGGTGTCCGTTGGTGTTTTTTTTTTATTCACCGAAAAAAGGCGATAAACTTTTGTGGCATAAATATACGCCAAAAAAAACCGAAAATGTAATTTTAAAATAAACACTGAAAAAAGTAAGCCAAATTTTGAAAAATAGAAACCGAAAAAGCGGAACCCTACATATAGGTAAATGTTAAACATGATGATGTTGCCCAAGCCTCGGGTAAAGTCACTATGTTCAGCTTTCTCGGATGCTTATTGGGCAGTAGCAGGTTTCTGCTGGGGGAGCTTTATCGACAAAAGTTCAATTTTTCACCCGCACACGAATGGTGAGAAAAATCTCAGGGACTGCTCATGCGTTTGTTCGAGCATTAATTCCTTTACACACTGGTATATTTCAGCATCTGTATGGCAACAGAGAGACTACAAACTTGCAAATAAAGCATGGGTTGTCAATTGCTTCCTTCATGAAATAGCAGACGCTCACAATTCAAGCTTGCATTTGATTCCAATTGCCTGCAGGACATGATTTCTATCAGAAAATCTACTTTTTTCCTTTTGGTTCTGCCGTACGAGACATATATCGTAGCAGACAAACCCTGCGTGTCTGCTCCCGCTCCTCACCAGAGCAAGGCATGACGGGATTGCATTTTGGCGCATGCTCGATTTTCCCAGTGAAGCGAGTGCATGCACATGTGGGGTGTCGGCGCTGAAACGATCTCGGACAGTGCAACCACTCGTGGAGTGCCAGCCGAAGCAGACCCCTCCACGCTGTGAGTGGATACGCGTGGGCACGAGTGCCGTGATACCAGCTCGCTACTAACACCATGATGTCACGTGACCAGTAATGATCAATCGTAGTGCCAATACAAAAGCACCAAGAAAACCCATAATTTCTAGTACATTAAAATTCGGTATATGACAATTTGGTCGCTACATGAAAAGTATAGCTGCCAATTTTTATTTCTCAAACACTTACTCATACTGTAATAATAAAAAAAATTACCATTAGCCATATTGAACTGGTTACCATTATGTTCTTTCCGGTTCAGTTCCAAGAATTCATCTATCCGGTAGCATGCCGACAACACAGCAGAGAAAAGTTGTCGAGATTGAGAAGCAGTCGGACCGCTGAAGAATGTTTAGTCCAGCTAATCAAATACTTTGATTGGAAAGCTGAAACATGAGTTAGCGGTGCAGAAAAGGTTTGCACATGCATCTCGCTCTGAAAACGAATTGATGTGCTATCTATTGAACGCCGGTTTGTCGGTACCGGCGTAGCACATCAACGGCTTCCGTCTCGCACTGCAAGACGGAACCACTGAAATATCTGACAAGTTTGAGGGTTTCCTACGTCGAGTGGGTTCAAGAATGGTGTCTTAACCTGAACAGCATGCATGGTCAATAAAAAGATTGGCCAAGGTAACTTTTTTCTAAACCTTTCAGGAATATTAAAACGTCCGTAGAAAATTCATAACGTCGCCGTCTCTTTTACTTTACACTCTGCCGCTCCGCACAGGCCTAATTAATTTATCTTCGAAATAATTTCGGATTCCGCCACCTTTAGCCACGAGATGCATGCCAGTGTCGTAATAACCGTGCGGTGGGAAGGAGCTCGTTTGGCTAGTCGATAGTTTCGGTGTGTCGCGCTCCTGTACGCCATGCGCCGTGTAGTTGCTGTGCTCGGAGTATCAAACTCGGAGGGTCGGAGTAGTGGTAAAAGGGTAAAGAGCGCAGACCCCAGTGGAAGCGCCAAACTCTCGCGCTCTGGAGCACGCGGCCGTTATACGCATGAAAAAACGAACAAAACGCGAGGTGGCATGATGTGGTGGGCGGTCGGCCGCTAGAGCGACTATATAGCTCCTTCGGAGCAGAGTAGCGCAATCTAGAACGCCGTCTCTCGGCGACTAGCGGCGAACGCCCGGAGGTTCCAACTCCGGTCAGAAATGCATGGGGAACGTGAGAAAATCGTTGCTTCTTCAATGTTGTGGAGATGTACGGAACGACAATAGTTTTTGACATAATAAAGGAACATTTTAGAATCATTTGCGCTGAGTTGTGTGCCAAGTAAGGACGTAATTTGTTTTTAAAAATTGCACGAGCGGCAGCGTGCAGCAGACGACGCGGCGACGTCGCAGCGTCCACGTGACCCGCTCCGGCCAACCCAAAGAGCCCATCTCCGCTGCGTGCAAAAATCGTCTGCTTCAGACGCCATTGCCTTGGAAATTGCCTTCTCAAAATTTGCACACGCATCCGATATTATTAAAACTTTGATAAAGTGTTTAGTGCTTTACTAACTTCACGACAGACTAGTTTTGAAAAGTGTGAACTCGCCGTTTATTTTTTAATTAGCCGTGTTGCGTCGAACTCCATGTATTCTCCCATAGGGCGGGCCGCCTCCTGGAACCCTGAGTACCACGTGACTCGCGCCGAGCTGCTCTGTCGGCCATGTTGTCGGCAAAACACGCGGATCAAAGGATTGCGCTACTCTGCTCCGTAGGAGCTATATAGTGCTCTCAGTCGCCGCCAGTTCGTCCTCGATGTTGCACCAAATTCGCGCTGCACGACTGAGGAACGCTGTACAGCGTTCCTGCTTTCAGGGCAGTTCCGGTGCGAGGATGCTAAGATTAGTGGGCGGGACTAGACTTAGCCTAGGTGGCACAAGCTAACACCTTATATCCATTAACATCCGTCTAGCACTATCTTGTTGATCATCACTTGATGCACTTGATGCATCCGGTGGCAGTGGAATTGGTGGAATCCAACATCAATCCAAAGCCAAAGCGGGACTGCGTGCGTTTGCTACACGCAGGGCGCAGTTGGCGCAGTCCTCCTGAATCGGTCTACTGTACCGCGCTGAGCAAAACCACAGCGAAACAATGATATCCGAAGGTATGGAGTGTCGGCGAGTATCCGAAGTGCGGGAGGCTCGTGATTGCAGTGCTCTAGAAGGCTGTATTCGCGATCTCGCTCTTCATCTCGAAGAACGATGAGTTCGGAGCCCGACCGGAAGGGAAGTCCTCACACTAATCTGCTCGCAGAGGAGGTGATCCGTAGGAAGCTGCTCATCGACGGCGACGGCATGGGGGACGACCGGCGACTCAACATGCTGCTCAAGGTCTTCCTCAAGTGGTGCACGTCCAACGACGACACCGAGGAAGAGCAGTAAGTCTCTCGAGCCGCTCTTGCCGGACTTGGAAACGACGGGTTCCAAAGACACGTTGCACGACACAATCGGCGCACTCGCAACTCAAGTTTATTGAAAAAAAAAATAAATAACGCTGAGAGTATTGACGCCTTAGGTTCTCCGAGCACAGGCCGCCCCACTCGGGGGACCCAAAGCGAATATGCGATATTGAAGTAGGACAAAGACGTCCAATACGATTCTCTTCCTCCTCTATAGGTGGCACTGATCTCCACTAGAGGGGGCTGGATGGCGCATTGAGCAAACAGGTATGAAGCCACCGGAAGTAAGCGGCTTGTCCCGGAAGTGAGCGCTTGGCAGGCTTTGTAACCCTTCCGAGCGCTGGTTCGAAAAGCGTCAAGGGCGCTAAATTTTCGCTTGTTCCCTCAAGATAGCCTGCTTGTTGCGCAGTAAGAGCGCATGCAGACCCGAGAAGTATCATGGGAAGCCATTCAATGTAAACATTTTGAGATTCTAGTTGATTAAGTGTGAATATGTCCCAAGTTCAAATGCTTCATTCTCGGGATTTAATCCAGAACGGGAGTATTAAAACCCAATCAAAGACACAAAAAAGCATGGTCCAAAATATCGACTGAATGCACTAGGAAGCCCGGCGCACTCCCGACTTCCGGGACAAGCATCGAACTTCCGGTGGCTTCACTTGCGCCAGGCTCGGAGAGCAGCTAAGCGCCATCCAGCCCCCTATTAGCCCCGAGAAGTTCGCGTGGCGCCGCCTTACGGCGAACCGGGGTGACGTCACGGCGAGGAGAGAATTTTTCCCCGACTCGCCCCGCTCGCCCTGTGGAGGCTGTGACGACGCTAGCTGTCGGCGCGCTCGTTTCTATTTAATTTTTTTTGGCGTGTTTTTCGTAGGAAGTGTAAATTTTTATATGTGGCTTTATTGAGGTATGGCCTGTAGCTGCAGGCGAAACTTCAACCAACATTTTAAGCATGGTTGACAGGGCAGGCAACGCATGAATCACAGCTGGTATATGAAAATAAAGAAATATGGCCACAATTGCAGGAGCATCACTATAGATTTACATCTCACACAATAAATGCTGCTGATGGTCTGAATGAATTGGCAGGTTATGTATACTATTTTTTTTGTATCTCTGTTTTTAAACAAGATCGCCGAAGCAGAAAAGCTGCATGCTGCTCGAGCAACATGCTAAATACAGTCTGGGCCATGGGGAGAGAATCACAAGTAAGACAGCCCAAGTGCAGGGGCAAAGTAAAAAAAACAAGGAACATTTATTATATACATTGCTCGCATTTGACCTTTGCTGGATTCGGATAGGTATTTCAATGGACTACACGGGTGGTATCTGTGGACTTGTTTATATCAACCCTCAAGTAATGTATAACAAACGTAAGCGAAGGTGCCTAGCTCGTTATTAGTCCCTTAAGCCCTAAAATTGAGATTTTACTTAAAGGGGTCCTGCAATGGCTTTTTTACTGATTTTTAATTTGCACCAAACCTGAGCGCACTGAACGTAGTAACTTAACGACACTTTTCTTTTCTCGAATTTCGCTTTATTTTAAAAGTTATAGGCAAATTAAAATTACAAAAACAAGCAAAAAATAACCTCCTTCATGACGTCCTTGGTTGCTTGAGTGGCCGTGAACTAGCCGAGGGGTAGTGAGCTGAGCGAGCGCTCACGGCTGCCGTACTCCGTGTCGACGGCGCGAGAGGGCGCGACTAAAGCGTGTTCTGGATAGGCTGTATGTAGCGGGCAGCTAGAGCGGCTCTCATTGCATTTGCTGCGCGATTAAACACAAATTCGGCATGACACTTCATTGGCCACAAACGACAGCAAACACGGGGTAAAGATCAGTTCAGAATGGGAGCCACTTCGCGCTGCCATACCGCGAAACGGCCAAACCGCCAGACAAAGCTGCTCACCGAAGGCCTTGGGAACGCTCAGAGCCGGTCGGGTCCTTCGGCCCCTACGGCCGCAGCGCCGCCGCGTACATCCGGGACCTTTCCGTGTCGGCGCGAGATCCCACTACTCCTTTCTAGTATGCGCCGCCTTTTCCACCGCTTGGTGGCGGGTATGTCGACGGATCATTTCTTGTTTCCGTACTTTATAAACTGCATTTGTTTCTTTTCAGATCTAAAATACTGTACAAAAACTACTTTTATAAATAATTGAAACGATTCGCGCCACTTATATTTTGTATTTCGACTAAAAAGAAGCTTTTAGCGGCTCTGACCAGTAGTAAGCCCAGGACCTAAGACGTCACATTACGCGCGCTTTCGGTACCGCGGGTCGCCCCGGTCGGTGGAGGAGGTTTCCGCGTCGTCCGGTTAAAATATGACGCACTGATATTTAGTTACTCTCACCGTGCCCGCTGGCTTGCCCGAACCCCAAGAGACGTGGAAACCGCAAAAAAGGTAGACGCTTAATTATGATTGCAGGGCCCCTTTAAATCGAATATTCCTGAAGCTAAAATACCAAAAGGTTTTCTTACGCAGACTGCCACCCTTCACAGGTTCCACATTTTCTGCTACTAGTGCTGCATCTACCACTGGACAGATGTTCGAATGCTTGCTTTTACGCCTGTTTTCCTCTGTTGTCAGAGAGTCCAGCTGTAGGGAGTTTGGAGGCTGGGGAAGCTTTTCGGGACCTGCAGCAGTGTCTCTTTTAATTGGAAATAAAAGACAACTCAAACTAAACGGTGTATTTTCCAAATACCCTAGGCTGGAATAAAGAATGTCAGGAAAAAGTATAAACATTCCAAATTACGGTCTATTGTTGTGCATATTTTGGGCCGTTCAATACCTTGCATAGGTGTATAAACTATATAATTAATTTACAAAGAAGCTACATTTATGTAGAACAACCCTGTTCCACGAGCACTTCAAAGATCATCCAATGCAGGGCCTTTAAAACATCTGCGAACCAGCGCATGCAGATGTGGCAACGCAGAGTCGGGGTCGCGAGCTAATTTGCCGACCACCCAAAGGCCCATGATATAAATGCCACATCAAATGCCTTGAAAGCGGGATTTAATATCGCCCCAAATCATGAACATGCAAGGAACAGAATTCCAGCGTCTGAAACACTGCACCGACCAACCGTAAGATTGCCTTGTGTCGTGTGGACGGACGGGGAGGTTTATCGGCGAATCGCCTCCGCCACGATAGCTTTCGGGATTTGTAACCCCAGTTTAAAGGTAAAAGGGACACGCAGGCTTATAAAATGTACGGAAGCACGCTCAATATCGGCCTAACTCAAGGTCTTGACACCGGGTGAACGAGGTCCAGCTCCTTGAAGAGCTTGCGGCACACAACGCCAAACCAGGAAAACGGTGCTGGGAAGCGAGCCGATGCGAGATCGAGGAGCGGAGTCCTCTGCACTGACGCCACGGTACACACTCACCAATCAGGGCGTTACCCAGCGACGCTTGTGTTCGCTTCAGGCTGATGGTGGAGATCGTGATAGGTGGTAGGTTCATCGTCCATAGTTGAGCTCGCTGCTGCTGAGCACGCTGACGGCCAGATTCCACAACGTCTTCCGACACGCACATTGTACACCATCAAGATTGTATTCTTTGCAAGACCGTAAATAAGTCATCCCTAGAGTGTGCTGTGAGCAGTCACCTCAAATATGGCGTCCAGTGAACACCATCTCACAGGGTGTCACAAAAATTGCAGTGGCTTAGGCTCGGCTATGCCAGGATATACATAGCGTGAGCGGTCGGGCATGTCGCTCAGCCTCCTGGTGACGCTCACTTTGCTAGACGTTCCTCCCTTTGCTCCGGTGTCTCCGCAGCACGTTTAGCCTTCTGTTCTGTTCTTCCTACGCTCGACCGCTAATTGCCAGGCCACTACTTCGGATCCGATGAGTTAAGCTTCTCCGCTCTTCTGCGCCGCTGAGCAGCAATCTCGCTGTCCTTCTCCATGGCTATACCACACTGGCAAACGCCCCGCTATATGTATACCCCCACTGATACCTCTGCGCATGCACACAAAATGAGAGGCGCTATCAAGCGGCTCCGATGCAGCATCAGACTTGGCTACTGTGCAACGGAGGCGCACAGCTGGGCACGCCGGCGGTGCCAGCGCATGCTGCCGCGGCTATGACGTCACTCCTCTGGAATGCGCATACCGGCGAGGCGCACTTTGCAGCGGTGGTGGAGCGCGCGGCGTGGGCTTCGGCGCGCCAGCAGTGCGCCGTGTAACGTCACTGCTCCTCGCATATGCGCAGCACGGCTCTCCAGGAGCCACGCGAAACTGCTCAACCTCAGCCAGTGTAGCTCACGCTACAAAAAATATTTACACATTTTTTTTTACCGCAAAAATAAACTAGGCATCGCCGAACGCTCATTCTCCGCCCAAGGGTAGCGCTGGAGGTCACTAACCAGATGCCGAAGTTTCAGCCCGATCCGATACCTCATTCAAAAGTTCCATTTCATTTGATTTATTTTTCCTTAAAGGAAACTGAAGCGGTTCTGTATTTGAGAAAAAACACTTCAATGGCCTTCAATTTACCTCCAGGATCAGGAATATCGAGATTATTTTTCAATTTGGCGCACGGAGCCTTTAGAAATTAATTTTTAAAGTACCGCCAAAGCCCCTCCTTCCCGGGGCGTGACGTCACAAAAGGAGTTTTCGGAATCTCTGCTCTCGCGCATCTTCAGCGCCTGCCAAAGCTATGCACGCGCACTCTTGCTATTTTCAAGAAGGTCAGAAAGAGACGTCACGACCGCTGTCAGTACGGGAGAATATACCTGGCAAGCTTGCCATTGCACGCGCTGCCCACACGAGCGTCACGCGCTTGGCGGCCAAAAGGTCCTTTTATGACGTCACGACTGGTCGGAGATTTTTCGCGTTTTCTCGCTTTTAGATGCATCTTCAGGAAAAACGAATGTGATATTCAGATTCACGGGATAAAAATACACCAGAATTCACCTCTAACTCGTTTTTTTCAAGAAGTGTTTCAGCTTCCCTTTAAGGGCCCCGTGGAGCATTACATAAGGGGGGAAGGATTGTGGGGTAATACAGAACATTAAAACACAAAAATAGAACAAACAAAAAATTGATGTAAAATCGATAGTCACAGTAATACATGTTAAAATGGTTAAAATTTATTGAATATGTGCAGTCACTGATTGGCAAAAAGTGGATTGGTCAGTAATAAGGATGATTTTTTCAGGAAGAGAGTTCCAGATAGCTAGTGGCATGAGGAAAGAATGACGTATTGAGGCTAGCGCTTTGCCTCTTATGCGTGATTTTCTCGAAAATTTCAATGGGGAAATGGCGGTCGATCTGAGTTTTAGAATACATGGGGCTCTATGGCACCAGAAACCTGAAAACGGGCAAAAATGGGCTCCATTTTCCCATTGAAATTTTCGGAAAATCACTTATAACTTTTGAAAAAGGTATCGGATCGGGCTGAAACTTCGGCATCTGGTTGTGAGCTCTAGCGCTACCTTTAGGCGGAGAATGAGCGTTCGGCAATGCCTAGTTTATTTTTGCGTAAAAAAAAATGTGTAAATTTTTTTTTTGTGACACCTTGTGTAGTACACAATCCTTAACTGTCCAGCAAGTACCCCCCCCCCCTTCCCAAAAAGCCGTAGTTGTATGGCTACAGAAGTCAAGATCTCAGTATGTACGACATCATCCCGGACGCATGGACAATGTCAGTGTTCCCGGTTATTGAGAACGCCTGCACTTGGTAATATATGTCGGATGCTCGTAACGAAAGCGGATCCAACACGGCCCTAAATAGCGCGACAAAAGTTTGGGAGAGTGGCCAGCCTAGTTACCGAAACTGAGATCCAGGTATTGGCGATATCTTGGATGCATGGACAACAGCTGGGTGTTCCTGGTCATGGAGAATGTTTCACTTGGCAATTTACGCCGGATGTCTCGACGAGTGATACGCATGCAGCCTGAGCTAGCGACGTAAAGTTTGGCAGAGGGCTGTATTTAGTGGTATTTCGATATCACTGGCTGGCAATCAGCTGCCTCGGTGGGCGAGGCTTGCAGAGCTCTTTTAACGGCGCGGTGGTTGGAGCAGGAAATGGTCGCTCCTATCGAGAGAGCTCCCCAAGCCCTGCCCGCGGAGGAGCCTTATTGCAGGCATATGCTTGACATGAATACTGACATAGCAAACGGAGAACTAGATGGAGATGCGATTTGAGTACGTCACGTGGCATTTCTATCAGCTGGCCAGCACCTAAGGCTTTCCGTGGTGCAACGTCGAGCCAAGGAGGCGGCATTTTCGGCGAAGGCGTTCTTTAGAGTTGAAGGTTGATACAACCGAGGATTGTGTCGAGGAAAGTAAGTTTGTCTTCTGAATCATGTAGATTGGAGAGTCTTGTGGAGAGTGGTGTTGGCCGCATAGGTCACCGAGGGAACTTTCCCTGGGGTTTTGCCCATCCTGTAAATATGCATCGAGTAAAGTGTATGGCTATATCGTTCCGTAATGCCACTTTGGTCTGAGGATGGTTAGGTAACGTGGCAGCCATGGATGACAGAAAAGACTCGGCAAAGTCTTCAGGGGAACCTGTGACATAGATCAATATTGTGGAAAATGAAGGATGCGACTTATTCCGTATTTGGCCATGCTGAGGGCCCTCCACATATCGGGAAAGGTGGTTGATGGCAATCACACCTAAGGGGTTTGTCGAGTGTGCAGTTAGGGAAGGGCCCAAGTGGGTCTGTTTCGGTCGAGAGGGTGTCTGGGGGCCGTAATGGCCGAATGCTGTCGAGCAAGAGCGATGGCAGGGGAACTTGCACTGTTGGACAGACATCCCAGGGTATAATGTACCGTAAAATCCTGTAAGAATGCCAACCCAAAAGGAAGAGACAAATGGCGAAAAATGATGGAGTGGGCAATCTTTGAGAATGCAACAGCAAGATGTGACTGGAAAATGAGTGATAAACGAGCGGGGCCCCCGCTACAGACCACGTAATACGGGACCTGACAAGCACCTGCAGATCGTGATTACGTGCAACTGCGGTTCATGCGGTGCGTATTTAACAACGCGAGAAACCCGCTACAAACTCTGATGTCATGGGAACTGGGATATTGTGTGTGCAGATCGCGGACCAAAGCTCCAGAGAACTTACTACAAAACTTCAGCGGTTGTTCACGAGAATGGATACCGCGAGATCAGTGAGTGCAGCAGATTCTGCTGTGTCCGGGCACGGCATAGTGCCATCAGCATCTGACAGTGCGGACAAGGCATGGATTTGATGGGCAGCGAGATGGCACTTGCTTGATTCGAGTTGCATAGACCAGTCTGTTTAATGCGTTCTAGTTCCGACTTGAAGCGCAAGGAGTTGTTCATCGAACATATAGCAAAGAGATATTTGCCACTTGAGGTCTGACAGCAAAGCATCTAGCATCACCCTTTCTTGAATGTGGCCGGGCGTGTTGCAAAAACCAAAGGCGTGCGCACTTGGAACTTGTAGAGTTCATTGGGAGCAATAAAAGCTTTTTTGTGGTGCGTTTAGCGCCTCCCAAAGAGTGGTCCCTTGTCTCGTTTCTGGCGCCCGCTCTGCTTCAGACAGCCAGAGACGAGATGGGACGCTGCGATGATCGGCCATCCTATCGCCACTTGCCGGAATAACACGCCGGCTACCGTGCGCGCAAGTTGTTGCTACTTGGGGACCTCTGTGGGCACGTTAAGGACGGTAACCGGTCCCTAGTTTGGTATCTCGCCGAGCCGCACAAACCCTCTCCCACCCTCTCCCACAGGGCGATCATCTACGAGCGCATGGTGATGACGCTGGAGCAGTGCGAGTTTGCCATCTCCAAGTCGCAGCAGGTGCTGTGCATGAACCAGGCAGAGATGAAGAACTACAAGCAGCTGTACAGCGAGATCGGTGGGTGCACAGACACCGCCTCCAGAAGTGTTTTCACCATCTCTGCACCCTCTTCCAGAGATTGGCATAGCCAACGCCCAGAAGAAGATAGTGGCCAACAAGCAGGAACTGCAGAAGGCAAAGAGCATCCGCAAAAACAAGCAAGGTACTAATGACTCCGCGTATTGTCGACTCGCTCGTCGGTCCACAAACAGTCTTCCGCAACGTCCGATGTCTACGTGGATCCTTTTAAACAGTCAGAACGAGTTACTCGTGCCGCATCATGCCGAAATCTCGTTATTTTATGGAACGCCTTAAAGAGTTTGGATTAAGTGAGCAAATGAAGAGGACCACCTTGGGTAGACTTGGGGATGGTCACACTGCCACGTTTCCCAGAAAGCCAACTTGCGCTCATTTTTTGACTAGAGCGCTAGGCAACGTGCTTGGAGGCACTCCACGTCAACTAAGCGCCAAAAGGCTCGTATCGTGCAGAAGTTCTCTGTCATTCACTACAATCTCTCGTGTCCGTCATAATGAATCATTTCGGAGACACTGTATAGTCTGTGTCGCGTAAAGCAGCGGTTCTCAAACTTCTGGCCATCATGGACCCACTCGAGGCCGGGGACCCCCAGTGCACTCTGCATCGGAGATCTTGTGCGATGCCATACAAGAGATTTTCTTTCTCGGAGCAATTTTTTTATTTGGTGCGAACCCCCACGAACACTTTCGGGGACGCCTGGAGATCCACGGACTACAGTTTGAGAATCACTGGCATAAAGATTTACACGTGTATAGTCCGCGGACTATATCGTAAAATCATGTACCCTCCCCCAAAAGGTTGCTCGTCCCATTTTCCTGGCTCCGTTACAAATTATGAATCATCCTCCCCGATTCCCGTCGGATATTGCGCAGTCTGCGGTACTGGTACCCGAGACGAGAGAATTTGTAGCTGGTTCTCACAGTTTTCTTGTTGCATCACAAAATGCGGGTTTGACGCATTTGCGATTTGCGCTATTAGTTCCTGCGTCACACCCCCTCCCTCCCCTCGTGCTTATTGCTAATTTTGGTAACGTTTTTGCCGTCGCATCCCCAAAGATCGCCCAGCCGATATTTCTCCCTATTTCTCGCTTTGGGAAAATATGGTACGTACAGTGATGTGGATTGCTGCGCCAATTGCGCCTAACTGCGCCAAGGGGCTAACCCTGCTACATCCTGCTACATTTTGCCAAAATATGGGTAATCTGCGACAAGCCTGCGTCAAAGGACCAATTTCGGTCGCCTTTCAAAACCGAAACTAAACTGAGTACCGTTATCGAGCATGCGTGAGCTAGGGGGTGCAAGCGGCCGCCCGACACAAAGTACCCTGCATCAATCGTCCATCCGGTCCTGCATGGTTTTCCCCGCCGTCTCTCTCGCTCTCGTTGTCTCAGAGGTTTCGTCAATTTCGTCTCGTGTCTTTTTTATATAAATTTTTCAATGATAGACGTGGGTGTGTGCGGACGCTCCAACGCTAGTGTGCCGGGTGCCAGCCATTTTGTCGTGCTGTGAAAGAAAACCATGTTTTTGCGTGGCGAGAGTCACTTTGTGAGCTCAACCACTCGCGCGACCACAGCCACCGCGGTCGCGCGATGTCGGGTATTGCCGTCCCCACGTCGCTGCAGATATGATGCTTTCTAAACTGAAACATAAGTACTGCCGCATGTTCATCAACATTCCTGTTCTTGTTTAAATCATACGCTACTACAAAAATCCCTCTTTAACTGAAAGACTGCTTGTTGAAGTATTGATTACCTAGGTTTCTCTTGTTGGGCTTTCTTTCGAAAGGGACCCCGGTACGTGAAAAATCTGCAACGAAAGAAAGTTGGTGAAGAGAAGTGAAGCAAAGAAGGCAATGTCTGCACGCTGAACACACACAGCGCGCTTGTTTGTCTCAAGTTCAGTCGTTGCACAAAGCGCTCCAAGAACTTTTCGACCCTGGCACGCGATGTCTTGCATCGATGCGCTGAGGTTCGTTTTTTCTGGGTGTTTAGCTTGTATCTCGCCTGCCGGCCTGGCAAGCATGCGCCGCTGGACTGTTTTTGTCGTATCCTGGACAGTTACATTTTGTATACAGTTTTGAGAACCAGCTGTCGAAGGAGCGGTGTAGTATGGTTTCGGTTTCGATTGAACAGCCGTTGTCTCTGCTCGTGCGACGAAGCACGTGCAACGACAAGCCTGCCGAAGTTGCCCTCACATGCATGCGAACAAGATTGCACGACAGAGGCACCAGCCGCGACGCCTGCAATCCTTTGTTTCACGTTTGCTTACTTTTGACGAAAATCTGGCACGTCGGGAACCAGTAAAACTGTGGTAAGCATTTTTTCGGAATTTCTCGGCAATACCCACAGCACTGTACACTTGTGGGGTGTCTCAGCAGTTAAAACCCAAGCAGCGAGTTCTGTCACAACATGCTACTTTACATCACATCAAAACACAAAGTGCCCTTCGTTTGTCCAGCACTTAAAAGAAAATATTTTTATTTTTTTAAGAATATCTGCTCCAAAAGCCACTTTTTCCGCTCTGGAACGCTGTTTTGGCTGCTTTAAAGGCCACTTTTGCTGTTCTAAAAACACTGTTTTGGCTGCTCCAAGGGCCACTTTTGCTGCTCCAAAACACTGTTTTGGCTGCTCCATAAGGTGCTCCAAACTGGCTTAGTCCAATCACATCACTGTACGTAGGTAGTAAACATTGCCCAGAGAGAGATATTGTAAACATTGCATTGCGCTCCACTTCTCGCATGCATTCTTTCTTCCCACGGCGGTAACGGAGAAACTTCGGGAGCAAACTGTGCCCGAACGAAAGTCGTTCCTCGTGCCCAGAGTATGACGCCCTGGCCAAGGTGATTGGGACGCAGCCGGATCGACGGGGCTCCCTGAGCCAGCTGGAAGCCCTGGAGCGGGAGATCCGGGCGCTGGACCGGGCCCGGCAGGCTCTGGACAGCCGGCTGGAGCAGCGCAGGCGCCAGTTCCACGTCCTGCTGAGCTCCGTCTGCGAGCTGCAGCAGCTGCTCAAGGGTACGTCCTCTCTGCCACTTTGGCTCGTGTGCGATGCACAACAACGGCGAGGGTGCGTTTTCAACGAGCGCATATTCTTCTGAACGTTTTCAAAATTTAATGCTTCCTGCACTCGTCCCACCACCTGTCGTTTAAAACCGTTTCGGAACTTTCACAAGATGGTGGACTTTTGGGCCTTCTTCGTTTTCTTCTACTGCACGTGTTGAAGCGCTTTCCCCGAGGTTCCTTTTCGTTGGAGGAAATAAAATAGAATTGCGGGGGTTTGTTCAGTTCCCAATTGATCCTGTAGGGAGGGTGGGGAACTGTCATCCCATTTTGATGCCATTTGATCTTTGGGTCCAAGCTGTCAGCCGTCTAATCCCCAGAGAGTAAATGACGAACAAACTCCTTTGGTGGGAAGTTCTTGAATTTATCGACTCAAAGAAATTCCTGTCGATGCTTGCAACTCGTCAATTGTTCCAAGATTACTGTGTCACGAATGCTTTTAATGTTTTGGTCGGTTCTGCTCGGTGAAGGACGGTTAGGTCGCGGTTGGTCTTCAAGCTACGCCACCTTTAAGCGGAGAAAACCATTCGCAAACCCTTGCCTGGCTCAAATATCTGCTTTGAAAGCCTCTCGAAGCATTGCGACAGCTTCTACTGCTGCTTTCCCCGAAAGGAAACAAAACTTTTGCACACACCTTCTTTCATGTCCACCATCATGAAATCAACCAAGATGCTGATGGAAGCCCCAGAAAAACAAGGTCCCAAACCTTCCCCCAATGACGCCGCTTGGCCGACTGAGGGCAGTGTACTACATGCGCGGCAAATGTCGGTGTAATGCCACCTCTATAAAAAGAATTAACTATCGTATTTACTCACATAAGGAACGCACTCTCATAACAAACGCACCCCCCACAACAGGCATCAATATTTAGAATCTTTTTCTTTTTTTCTTGCGTAATGAACACACTTTTAATTTTCGGCTCCGCGAGTCTTGAAGTAAATTTTCTTTTGCCGCCAAGTGGCCAGGCCAAGTCAAGCCAAGCCAAGCCGCTCTCGTAATGGCTGCAATTGCATGGTTGCAGAAGTGATAAACCGTAAAACCGAGCGACGCGCACGCCTAGCGAAGCTGGGGTCGAGGAATTGCTCATCCCTGGACGTGCTTCGTCCATCGTATGCATTGATGTCAACAAACACACCGTTGTCTGTGATCCACTTTTGGACAGTGATATTGTGAAAGTGGTTAGGCCTAAGAACGGTCGCTTCGCTGTCTGTGCTGAGTGAGCCTCGTAGGTGGTTAGCCCTAAGACGGTTCGCAATTTATAGAGCCTGATTACTGTGGCGCACCCACGACCAGCCATGGGTGCGCCTCTGTCAGTGGAGACGTGCCACAGTACGCTGCCATGTCATATGGGCGCCTAAAATGACATTCGCGCAAAGTGTGTAAATTTACCCCACGTAATGAACGCAGCCCCCAAATATGTGTCAATTTTTCGGAAAAAAAAGTGTGTTCATTATGCAAGTAAATACGGTAGTTATTTTTGGGTTCCCCCTTGGTATGTGTGATTAGGCAGTTTTAGAATAGCGCACACTAAAGATTTGGTTACGTTAAGAATAGCGTCGTTGCCACTGCGCCGAATGCTAACCACGTTTTGTGCTTTGCGTGCGCTATTTTAGCGTACGCTATTTTTTAGAAATTGTGCACGTACGCAAAGAGTCTTTTTGTCCTCCAAGGAGGATTCGTGATGAGAATTTGGCTAAAGCCAAGACGAGCGCAGTTAAAAAATGGTGGCTCCCAGGACTGCGGCTGCGGCAGGCGTTGTGTGCACAACGTCGGCGGCATCCTCTCGACTGCGATCTTCAACGCAGGACGACATTGCACTCCTACGGGAGGTGCGTGTCAGAAACGTTTTGGAAGACCCAGTAAGGTGGGCAATGATCGCCAACAACTTGCTGCCTGCGAAGCGCAAACGTTTCTTGGCGAAGGTGGTACAGTGTGCAAAGGTCAGCATGTGCTGACCTGTGCACCTGTACCTCTTGTCGAGGCAGCGCAAGCGCGCGCGATCGGTCGACCGCTCCCGTTGCATTATCATATTTAAATGAATCTAAAATCTTACTTCGAAGCAATAAACTTGTTTTTTTCTCACAGTATTTCGTGTGTGAAATAAAAAGTGTTACTGTAGGTTTGTGGCATTGCAAGCTGGAGATGTTTGGGCCTTTCCGTCGCGGCAGAGAAACGCTATTCTAAAACACTCCTGCGCAGCGTGCGCTGACGCAAGCGCTAGATTTAGTGCCAGCATGTGCTAATATTGCGTACGTTATTCTAAAACTGCCTATTGCGTGTGTGTGTGTGTTTACTGCCGTCCTACCTCTCGGATCATGTTTTGGGAGCGTTGGAATATGTCGAGCTGAGCAGCTTTTTTTCCCCGCTTGTTTCTCTTTCCTCGGATGAAACAACGCCTGCGAGGACACCAATTAAAGGGGCCCTGCAATCATATTTAAGCGTCTACCTTTTTTGCGGTTTCCACGTCCCTCGGTGTTCGGGCAAGCCAGCGGGCACGGAGAGAGGAACTAAATATCAGTGCGTCACATTTTAACCGGACGACGTGGAAACCACCTCCGCCTACAGGGGTGACCCGCGGTGCTGAAAGCGCGCGATATGTGACGTCTTAGGTCGTGGGCTTACTACTGGTCAGAGCCGCTAAAAGCTTCTTTTTTGTCGAAATACAAAATATAAGTGGCGCGAACCGTTTCAATTATTTATAAAAGTAGTTTTTGTTCACTATTTTAGATCAGAAAAGAAACAAATGCAGTTTAGAAAGTACAGAAACAAGAAATGACCCGTCGACATAGACATACCCGCCCCCAAGCGGCAGAAAAGGCGGCGCATACTAGAAAGGTGTAGTGGGATCAGGCGCCAACGAGCGGCGAGCGTAGAAAGGTCCCGGATGTTT
Organism: Ixodes ricinus; assembly: GCA_037355805.1. NCBI lineage: Eukaryota > Metazoa > Arthropoda > Arachnida > Ixodida > Ixodidae > Ixodes > Ixodes ricinus. The sequence goes on from JAZHYW010030275.1 coordinate 129,554, forward strand.
GCGGCGGCGCTGCGGTTGTACGGACTGAAGGATTTGATTGGTTCCGAGCGTTCCTAAGGCCATTGGCGAGCAGCTTTGGCTTGCGGTTTGGCCTTTTGTCGGTATGGCAGCGCGAAGTGGCTCCCGTTCTGAACTGATCTTTACCCCGTGTTTGCTGTCGTTTGTGGCCAATGAAGTGTCATGCCGAATTAGTGTTTAATCGCGCAGCAAATGCAATGCGAGCCGCCCTGGCTGCCCGCTTCATACAGCCTATCCAGAACATGCTTTAGTGGCGCCTCTCGAGCCGTCGACACAGAGTGCGGCAGTCGTGAGCGCTCGCTGAGCTCACTACCCCTCCTCTAGTTCACGGCCACTCAAGCAACCAAGGACGTCATGAAGGAAGTTATTTTTTGCTTGTTTTTGTAATCTTAATTTGCCTTTAACTTTTAAAATAAAGCGAAATTCGAGAAAAGAAAAGTTTCATTAAGTTACTACATTCAGTGTGCTCAGGTTCGGTGCAAATTAAAAACCAGTAAAAACGTCTTTGCAGGGCCCCTTAAGGGCGGTGGAAAGAGTTCAGGCAGCTTCGACGCTGTGCCCCAAGGAGATGTGGCAGAAGCACTGGCATTGGTCTGTTCACGCAGAAAGATGTTATTGTAGCGTTAGCTACACTGGCCGAGGTTGAGCAGTTTCGCGTGGCTCTCATAATGAGCCGTGCTCTGTGCTGCGCAAGCGCGAGGAGCAGTGACGTCACACGGTGCACAGCTGGCGGGGCAGAGCCGCCGTCGCCGCGGGCTCCGCTGCCATTGCGCGCGCCTCGCCAATCTGCGCAAGCGCAAGGAGCAGTGACGTCACACGGCGCACAGCTGGCGTGCCGGAGCCGCCGCCGCCGCGGGCTCTATCGCCACCGTGCGCGCCTCGCCGGTCTTCACATTCCAGAGGAGTGACGTCATAGCCGCGGCAGACGCACTGGCGGCGCTGCATGCCCAGCCGTGTGCCTCCATTGCGCAGTAGCCAAGTCTGACGCTGCACCGGAGCTGCTTGATAGCGCCTCTCATTTTGTGCGCATAAGCTCACGCTACAGTAATACCTCGTTAACTCGAAGTCATAAAAACTGTGAAAAAATTCGAGATAACCGAAATTTCGAGATAAGCAAAGTACCGGAATTTGTTTACCTCTGATCGCGCGATGTTCTAAATAAAAATTCTAACAATCGCGGCAACATCAACTTCTCTGATGAGAGCAACTTTGCTCTCAAGCGTCAGTGATTTGCACTGTTTGGGCTCCGCCATCTTCACGGTCAATCGAGTCACGCGCCAACAACATCAGAGAATTCACAACCGATGACCGAATTGAACACTTCACCCTTGCTCGTGTGGCGCCGCAAGACGATCGAAACACCCGTAAAAAAATGACGGACAAGCAACAAAGAGCAGCAACACTCGAAACGAACGAGACACCTCTGAAAAACACGAGACTCACGACGACCGGACCGGACCGGGAAGGGAAACGGAAGAACCCAGGAGCAAAGAGAAAACGAAAGACAGAGCGGAACAAAACGCTCAAGAGAAAGGGGGCACCGAACGCCAGGCATCCCGGCTTGCGAGCGATTAGCTTGTCCAAATGGAAATCGTAAAAACAAAACAAACAACAAAAAATGAAGAAAAAAGAAAACAACGTTTTTGAGTCGCACATCTCTCCGCGTCTCCGTACACCGCACCCGCGGTTATTTTTTTAATTGTTTTCTTGCGCTTTCGCGTTTTTTTTTTCATGCGTTTTTTTGCTTGTCTTTTTTTTTTGCGCGCCGCGCACATTTTTTTTTTGCGGCAGTTTTTGTTGTTTATTGTGTTTTTTTTGCGATTTTCGCTGACGAGTATTCGAGATATCCGAAGTCCGTCATGAAAACCTTTCGAGATAAGCAAGGACAAAATGCATTGTGCCTATGGGAGCTCATTCCGTGACAAGGAAATTTTACGACTTAACCACTATTTCGAGATAGCCGTGTTCGAGTTAACGAGGTATTACTGTACGTATATCTTGGCATAACCAAACTAAACCACCAATATTTTTTTTTAAATTTTTAATTCGTTTTATCGCCGGTCTTCACATTCCAGAGGAGTGACGTCATAGCCGCGGCAGACGCACTGGCGGCGCTGCATGCCCAGCCGTGTGCCTCCATTGCGCAGTAGCCAAGTCTGACGCTGCACCGGAGCTGCTTGATAGCGCCTCTCATTTTGTGCGCATAAGCTCATGCTACGTATATCCTAACATAACCAAGCTAAGCCATCGCAATTGTTTTTTTTTTTTGAGAAATTTTAATTTGTTTTACCTATATCTGCAACAAACTTTATTTTATGAATGTAGTCCCGATACTTTTTGGACACAGTATAAATGCCAACTGTGCAAAAACCAATTCACTTTTTTTTTTTACTTAACATGCGCTAAAGACATGTAAAAAGGGTGCCAGGCACTAGGAAAGTGTGTGAATTTTGTACTGCACTTGATGTGTTCATGCTCTTCGAAGCATTCACCTCTTGGGTACAGAGCAGTAAAGGTATGTCGCGATAACTGTGGCGGAAAATAAGATGCACCTTCATTTCCATTTCCAGACGAGGAAAATGTGGAGTCTCAAGGCATGGACACTACTTGACGGACTCTCGCTGCTTTGTAAATGAGACGTGCATAAAGCTCTTGATTTGGAACCAGTCTGCTGCATCTCGAGACCACCAAGAGACCTCTGCATTGTCATCTCCCGCTCTGTGAGCTACGCACAGGGACAATTCAGTTTGCAGGTTTCGCAGCTCGCAGGTGCTGCCCAATGATTGTGGCACCCAACCGCGCAACAAAAACCTCACCCATCCACAAGACAAGTCGAGCGCAACAATAAAATTGAAGCACGCTGGGGCATTCAGTTGCAGGCAAACGGCGAGACGGAAATGCTCGCTTTGCGTTATGTGACGTCGGAACTTCAGTGTTGCCAACGAAAGCACCGTTTATGCTAGGGTGTGATTGGAGCAGTTTAAAAGTTCAATTACTCGTGCAGAGGGGCCTATAAAATTCAGATATTGCACAGACGATGCGTTTCGATTCAATAGCAATGACATTCAATTGTTTTCTCGAGTACAAAATTTTACCGGACAATCCCTTTAACATCTTGATCGTTTCGTAGTTAACCCGCTCGTTATACACAAACCAAAAAGAAAATCCAAACTAACCAACAAACTCGGTTAAAAACAGGGTGAGAGTCAGATGCAAAGCGAGACTGCAACCATACAAAGACGCGCTCGCACGATGACAAAGAGTGCTAAATTCCTCAGTGTTACCTAGTCTATGCACTTACATTTGTTACGTGCAGGCAAGACTGGGATATCCAGCTTGCTATTGTTGTGGATTCAAAATTTTAAGTGAGATGCGTGCCTAACAGCCGATTCACACGACGGACCGAATCGCAATTTTCGTTTGCGGACTGTGTACCACGTGACCGTCACGTCACCGATTCCTGCAATCCGCGCATCGTCCGCGGACGTGCCGACTGTTAAAGTTGAGCACCTTTTCACTCTCGGATTTTTGGTGGGAGATTGACTTGAAAAGCGTTTCATTTGGCAACGGTTCAATGTTTTCTTGGTTTTGTACAAAGTTACTAAAACACTCAGTTGGGAAACTCGCCCTTGAAACCTGGGTCGCTGCCGTCCACCGAGACCGAGCTAAATACGATAACAGCGCCACCCTTTAGCGAGTCTCTGAATGTTCCCAGAGTACCGAAACTAACAGGCTCGAGGTGCCAAGATGGCGGCTCAATCGTTTTCTTTACTGTGGTCACCATAAGCTTTTCGAAAGCATATCTTCGCATTAAAACAAACGGAAAAAGCTCTTTTTGTACGAACTTTTATTGGAGATTAGTACAAAATGACAGGCGCAATATGTTTTCTAAAATCTTTGGTTTACAAGGTTTTGCGGCACAATTAATATTGTTTTTATACAACCATGTCTCACTGGTGATTTCAGGTAGCGCGTCCCGACCTGGGCGCGTCCCAACTTGGGTAGTACTAATAGACTCTTTGCAAAAATCCCAAAAGCCTGCGCTCGCCGTGCGACGAATAATGGGAGTACTCGGTACACTTCTCCCATTGTCTTTCCTTCAGCTACCACGTGGCATACGCGAGCAGTCGCAGGTTACCAGAGCAACAACGTTTGGGCACCCGAGAGCCGACCGCACGGGGGAGAGGGTCTGCCCCTTTTTTTATCCCTCTCCTTTGTACCGCACCGCCTCTGTCGTCTGCTGCGCCAACGCTTTGTCGAACCTAGTTGAACCACCCTGCCAAGGTCGCGGTGCAAAATAAGTGGAGTCTGTGATACTGCAAGACATGGAGGTAAGTTACGACCAATAACGTATTCATATCATCTTTCGCGATGCGTTTACGCTGCCACAGATACGATACGCTGCCAACGACGTTCTGGCAGGATGGCGGTTGGCTGCTGGCGGTAGCTGCCGTGACGCGCACGGAGGTGCAACGAGAAAGCGCGTGATCTGTACCAAGGGTTCCCGAAATTCCCTGCCGTCGTGGCGCTGTGCGTTTAGCAACAGGTCTATTCGCAGCGTGTCCACTTGGGAGACGGGGTTGGCATCCCTGAAACCCTTTCCACCGTATGTTTCGGCTCCAAAATGGCCGATTAAAGCCAAAAGAGAACCGTCGCAGCAGACGCTATCAACGGCAGTTTCCCAACTGAGATATTCTAGTAACGTTGGTTTTGTGTTTTCTGACGATTAAAACAAATTGCGCATCGTTACGTTTTGTGCCTTAATTCGCTGGTTCATTTTGTTGCGCTATTCTTGGTTCCACGCGTGAAAGAAACTGCAGAAACTTTGTCCAGCTGACGCGACCAAGTTCCCATACTCCGGGTCCGTGTCAAGAAGGTTCCGACAAAACTAGCACGCCGCGATAATTCTTGCACGTCCAATCAGGCTTTCACCGAGCAAAACTTTTTGTGGCTGTGGTGTGCTTGAGTGTTGTGCACGAGCGCGGAGAGTGAAGGCATCTCCAAACGCAACTTTGCGAGCCCAGAACTTGGTCGCTTCTGCGCCGAAGCCTTCTCGAGCAGGATGCATGCCTGTGTCACCGTCATGCCTTGGGTTAGTAAAGCTCTTGCACGAAGCCTGTCACTGTGTTCTGTGTCGCGGTCTCTGTTAACAGCGGCGTATATAGTACGATTCTTCACCGCGCTAGCAAACGTAGATTTATCTGTTGTACAACGGTGTCACCTCGGGTGGTGCGATGTTGGAGTTTCGCGGCACTGTGGGGTGGCGAACAGGTTCGGTCAGTCCTCGCTGGCGTCTGCTCGTCGTCTCCCTCGTGTGGATGCGATTGGGAGACGGACGAACCACGGATATGTCTTCATCAATCCGTCCGCGGATCAGTCCGTCGTGTGAATCGACCACAAACGACGTGCAAGAGCTCAGAACATCGCCGCCGGGCGTCACGTCCGAAAGGATAAACTGTCGAGCGAGTCCCACACACACGCGGAACAAGACATTTCTTCAACTTCAGAGTCAACACAACACCAACAATACCATGAAACGGCTACCACTGTGACGGGGACGGCTGCATCCGTGGCTGCATCAGCCGCATTGACGGGGGACGTTGAAATAATAAATCCGAACAAAGCCACTATTTTGACGTTCTTCGGAAGTGACGTCACTTTTTTAAAATCCCACTTTGAGGCATGGCCAGCGAGCCAGGACGCTTGGAAGCTTGCGCGAGTCGTGTCTTGAGGAAAAGCCACGGGAAGGATGCTACGAATGGTGAGTGCCAAGCAACGTCGGTGAAGGCGCTTTCCCCGGTTCTCTTTAAAAGGAATGCGAGGCTCGGCAGGGGGCCAATCGCAGGGACAGCGTCGGCGTCCGCGACGTCCTGGAGAAGACGCAAGCCGCATTTGAGCTCCGTGTTTTCCCTTCCAGTTTTTAACACTAATTCTGAAAGTAAGTGGAGAAGCCACTGGAAGCATACGTAAGCAGCATCATAAGGTAAATTTGGAAGACGCTCTTGCTTTAAAGACCCCAAAAATTACGAGACATATAATATTTTATTGTATATTTTAAAAAAGAAATAGAAATATACTTGAAGTAAATTTACCCTTATCTATAAAAACATCTCCAGCAAGAAAACAACGAGAATACTAAAGATAAAATGGGTGTAAAAAAGCTTGAGCGAGTTGGTACGACATACTTGAAACTGAAAACTTTCTCCTTCCGGTCTGTCTTTTTAAAATCGGTTCCTCACTTGGAGAAGTCAGCAAGACGGCCTCGCCGCATCGCGTAGGTGCATGCGGCGAAGCCAACCGCACGGTTCCAGCGACGGCGCTTTGCAGTGGCGGAGACAGGGGAGGGGTATATGGGGTTCCAGCCATTCCACCTCCCACCCCTCCCAAAATCCAGCTGCACACATTTTTGAGCCCCCCCCCCCCCCCCCCCTTCGCCGAAAAAAAAATTCTGGCTACGAGCTGGTACTTTGAGAAAAGGGAAGTCGAGCAGGCAGCTTGGTCGCTTGGTCGCATGAAGTAAGCACAAAGTTAGCGGGTGTACCGGTGGACGCCACTGTTCCGAGCAAAACAATGAGTGCTAATGTGCACAAATTAAATCCCCCCTCTCCCTTTTTTTTTTTTTTAATGCGCGGATTAGCACGGGCTTCCGCAGGGTGACACCGAGGTGTCAGCTGTGCAGCGCCGACCGATATGCTCACGGCCAGGAAAAAGAAAAATGGACTGCAACTGCCAAACGATTCGTTGGCACAACAACGAACATTGAACCCCAGCGGAACAATGCAAGCTTTTTAAACTCATATAAAAGCGCCTCCCAAAACACTCCTAAACAAACCGCACAACAAATTAAAAGAAAAAAAAAAAACGCACGGAAAAACAGTTTGAGACGACGGTTTTCGTAACGGCTCCCCACCTGCTCGGCTTCTCTAGAGTCAGGTGACCTCTCCTCAGCCAATCAAAGCAGCGGAAAAGCGATGTGCGACAGCGGCGGCGAGATTCAAAGGATCGCGGCGAGACCGCATGAAAGGCTCTGGCAAGACCCAAACTGTCGTCGGCACGAGGGCACGATTGGTCGTCACTGTGGAGCTGTTGGACGTGCGTGGGCGCCAGGAGATTCGGAGCCGCTCAGGTGACATTCCAAAGCGTCTTCACTCGAGCGAGGGAGTGCAAAAAGTCGATCGCCGTCGGCGCTCGTTGAGTCTCGTGTGCAGCTGCTCTGAAAACAACAACAAAAAAACATTCGATTTGAAGTGTGTGCTGGTGCGTGCCGGATGCTCTACGCGGTAATTCGAAACTCGTCGCCCTGGGACCAAAGTTCGTGCGTGCAGTGAGCTGCTGGCAGGAGTACTCCTTCGTAAATCGAGGGCTTGGAAGTAGACTTGAAAAGCGTGCTGGCGCGTGCCGGATGCACTGGTCGCTGGTTTCCGGCCCCTTCAGCCCGAGTTTTTGCGGGTGGCGGTCAAATCAAAGGCGGCGTCGTAAGCATTGCCCATTGCCGGTCACCGGCTCATGCATGCAGCGAGAGGAGGGTTCTTTTTGACCGGGGTTGATTCACCCGCTGCCTAGCTCCGTAATTTAGTCATGCAGGTTTTTTTTTTTTTTTCTTTTCGTGCCAGGTTATTTAATTTAAACTTGATATTTTGACGAAACACCACGAATTTGGAACACCAGCTCTTCCACTACCAATGTTGCATAGCAAAAAATGTTGCTACATGCACAACACAGGATCTTTAGTCGTCGGGTCTTCCAGTTGCTTCCGGGAAACTGGACCGGTGTCCAGAATGTCCAGGGCCTGCACTCCATGCAAGCTGCTGTTTCCTTTTTCTTCAGTCTTGGGCTCATTGTGTGGCAATGGTAAATGGCTCAATGCATCAGCATTTTGGGGCTTGTATTGGATGTTGTAGTTGTACGCTCCAAGTGTGAGTGCACTGTATTCTATCGGGCAGCTGCGGTGGCTGGAGTTGTCCTGTATTCTTTGTGTCCCACCAAGGACTCGTGGCCTGTTTTAAGCGTTCTACTTAGGAGGTAGTCACGAAACTTGGTTACTCCGAAAATGACTGCCAGGTCCTCCTTCTCCAGTTGCGAGTAATTTTTCTCCGTACTGGTGAGTGTCCTGAACCTGAATGCGGGCCGCGCGTTGACTTTATTGATGTTGTGGGACAACACCGCTCTAACTCCTTCCTGGACTGCTTCACATTCTAGGATGAGTTCCTAAGTGGGGTCGTAGTACACTAGGAGACTTGACTGCAGTAGCATTTGCTTTGCCCTGTTGAAGGCTAGATCTTTCTAGGGTCCTTATCTCCACCTCACATCCTGTCGGGGCAGGTGGTAGTGGGGAGCCAGAAGCTGCGACATTTCAGGTAGGAAGCTTCTGTATAGTAGTTGATAAATCCTAGGAAGGAGCGAAGCTCGTGCCAGTTCTGTGTTGCCTTCATGATGGCTTGGAGCTTTTGTTCTGACGGGTCGAGTCCATCTCTGTCATTCTGGTGACCCAGGCTGCTCACGACCAAATTCACACTTGTCTGCTCTTAAAGGGATACTACAACGAAATTTCAGCGCTTCTTTCTTGGTCTATTCGTGTTCAATGGAGCATTATCACATCAGACACATCAATCTCTTGTTGAAGAAGACACGAAAAGGAATTTTAAAACAAATTAAACGGTTAGCAAAGAGCACCTGGTGGATGTAAGCCTCTTTTGTAATGCTTGTCTAGGAACCTTGACAGGTAGTGACGGTAGCTGTCTCGCCCCCAGCCGCAACAAGAGAAGAGCTGAAGGAGGAACTCCGCTCTCTCTGAGACTCTTTTGTGTGTCCCAAAAGTCGCTATTGTCCCTCTACAAGATTATAGAAGATTAACCCGTCTCTCAAAATTCGTACAAAGACAGCTTTGGAGTTACTCGCGGTGACCCGATCACTGGTGTGCTTCGGCTGTTTTCAGCGGATGCTACGAGCTATCGGGGCCTATCCAAGGCCGTGTGAATGTCACATGTCCTTGGAAAGGGGGCACAGCGACGTGTGGAAAGCGTATCACAGGCAACGCCCACGGAGCGGGATTGGCTGGGATAGCTCCCACCATCCGCTGCGTCTGGACTTAAGGTCCCGATACAAACCACATCACAATTGCGGCAAATGTGACGTGCTCTCCTCTGGCTGCTCCCAGAGCGTTTGGCAGAGTGGGCCGTTTGTAACGAAAAATACAGTCATCAGGCTCAAAATACAAACGTGCGATTGTCATTTACGGATATTGTGGATCATATTCAGCCTATTTGTGCATACAACGGGTATATTTCAAATTTCGTTGAAGTATCCCTTTAAAGGGATACTTCATAAAAATGAATGGATAGATTATTCTTGAAATGGGGGAATGCTCATAGGCTACTTAGTACTCTTGCCATCAAACACTGCAATGGTCTTCCTGAAATCACTCTCATCATATCAGATCCCAAAGCATTTCAGTGCTCCCTGTAATCATTTTTTACCATGATAGTGCTCAGCACACTCACTATTTTATATCTTTCAATCTGCTCTCATTTTTGCCATGTCTTGTTGTGACTCAGTGGTTGAGCTCCATGCGCTTTGCTGATAGCAAGTCTTCAACATATCTGGTTTTTGTGCTTAATCATGCTGACATCACTTTTTTTTTCCTGGTCGTGTTTTGTACATGGTGTTGATAATGTTTAGATTAACCACAATTTATTGCTTTGTTAATTTTATGTATGAGCCTTTTGAAAGTGCATTTTTAGTCCACTGTTGCAATTTACTTGAGATATGTTTCGTAATTCCCCCTTCCCCCCTCATGTAATTCCATTGAATGGGTTTTTGAGGCATTGTGAATAAGTAAATAAATAAATACACCAAGTTTCGCAATTTTTAGAGCTCTAGATCACTTTCATCTGGCGACCAGGCAACACTATCCAAGTTAGTCACGCCATGGTGCCCATAAACCACGTGGTCATGACCACTCCCATTCTAGGCGACCCCATGATCGTCTAAGTTCGCCTCGCTACGGTCCGATCAAAACCTCGCACGCAACTCGGCTACCCCAACACTATTCTTGCTCTGGCCCTTTGACCTTCCACCCTGCATGCGCCTGCGAGATATTCCTGGACGACGGTGACCACGGCGAGTTCGTCCGTGACTCGACGTCGCTGGAGCTGCTTGTCAGCAAGTCGCAGTCAAAATGACCAGCTTCCAATATCTCTCGATAGCAATGCGCTCTCACCTCTGCTGCGATCAGTGTCGAAGACTGTGATGAAGCAAGCGATGCCGTAGACGTAATCGTCACGGACTGCATGCATGAAACGCGGAAGGTAAATGAGGAAGCTGAAGCTCGAGATGTTGAGAGAGCTAAGTCTGTGAGTGAATGTGAGGGGATGCTGCACAATTGGCTGTTGACGTCACCAGCTCGCCAGCCACGGCGGCCTTTTTGAATGGGGCGGATCCGAGGGTCCCGCATATAAAATGATTTATCCACAAAAGTATGGCACCATTTTCAAATCAAATTTACCTGCCAAAGTCCCGGGGTCTCTCAGAAACAGGATGTTGTCCAGGAAGACTTCCTGGGATGCCCTGAAGGATACTCTCCATCTTCTGCTGAAACAGGTTAGCAGCCGAGACAATGCCATACAGAAGACAGCCGTAGCAGTAATGCATTCTTTTGTAAAGTTCCCAGTTATGCATTCTTTTGTGAAGAGTGTCCTCGGGGGTCTCGGCCCTCGCACCCATTCTGCATCAAAATGTTTATCGTTTCCAATATACACCTTGATTTGCTCACCAATGACACGGACTGAAATGACGCTTGCAGAGGACGGGAGCAGCCGGGGCAGGATGAGCGCTGGCGCCTCGGAGGCCGGCCGAGAGCACCGCCACCCACATGGGGAGCCCGTGGCACCTCCTGGCACTGCTCCTGCTGCCGACCAGCCTGGCCCCGATGCTGCACCACTGCGCCTACGCCGTTGCGGTGCCCCCGGTTACTGAGGGAGCTCTCGCTCCGCCGGTCAGAGGGGTTATCGGACGAGCTTCAACCAACGACGCACTCAACGCCACGGAGGAGTCAGGAACGCTCAAGCACCACGGTGTCAACGGAACGGCGGCGTGGGACGCGCTCGGGATGGGCGAGGCCGAAAGCACCGCGACTCCGGATCGGCTAGACCTCGGGCAGAGTTCCCTCGGGGACGCTAGGGGGCCGGAAGCGCTAGGCAATGTATCTGCCGCGACGCCTTGGGAAAGCGGGGAGGCGGTGGCCGTCGCGGAAGATGATGCGCGCAACAGGACAGGGGCCCGTCTGACTGATAAACCCCCTCTGGACGGTTCGCGCCTTTCGACTCTTCGTGGCGAAGAGTCCTCTTCCGAATCTTCCGAAACCTTCCCTGTGGCGACGTCGCCCTCGCCGGAAGAGGATGTGTTCTCTCCCGTTACAATGTCGGGAGACTCTAGTCAAGACCAAGTGAGAAACACAACTGCTCCGACGCGTGCAGTTACCTCTTTAGACTTAGACGACAGTGTGCTCGAAGAAGGCGTCTCGAGAACCACCGCATTTCCCGAGGAAGCTTGGGTGTCTGACATTTCTCCGACGCCCAACACGACGGGAGGAGTTGTGGCACCAAATCTGCCCTCGTCTTGGGAAAGTGAGCATGCTTCTGCGGCACCGTCACCAAACTTGAAAGAGGCAACGACGCTTCCAGAACGGAACGGCAGCCGAGACTCCTCACCGATGGACATTCCTGAGACAACAGATCTTTCCCTCCTACTTGGCAAGAATGCATCCATTATTGAAGCGCAGCTTACTAACTCGGCTAAAACCCACATTTCACCCCAAAACTCCACGGAGCTAGTCGCGCAGACCACCGAGACCCCCGAGAACTACCTGGAGCAAGACCGCACGCTCTACTGGGCAACAGAGGCTTCCAAGCAGACCTCCAGTGGAGCGCTTCAGGAGGAGCACCTTGAGCTTCCCACTGCTCCGTCCACGCCTTTGGGAATTGAAAATCCGCACGGCCTTTTGGCACTACTTACGACTCAAGCATCCACTACTATGGCGGCGTCGGTTGTCCACAACACCAAAGAACCCGTCGTATCGCTCGGTCTGCCTACAACGACGAGCACATTGGGCAGTGTTTTGACCAATCTCGCGCAAGGTGTCCACCCACACTGGCCAAACATTTCCGACTCATTCCCGGGGAATGCCGGAGCGGCCGAAGTCCGCCCTCTCGAGACCACCTCGCCGGAAGTGCTGGACGTGTCGACGGAAGATTCGGGGAACGGGTCCCGGCGAGGGCCGGCGGACACTTCTACAGAAGAGCCATACAGGGTATCGGAACCCCAAGCTCCCCCTGCCACCTCCAGTTCGGGAGAGGTGACCACGGCAAGGCGTGTGACGGACCAAGAGGAAGAGACATTTGCCAACGCATCGGTGCCCATTGCGACGTCGGTGGAGGTCAAAGCTTCCGCCCCTCCGAATGGTACCTTCGCGCTCGAGGAGGAGGGCCTTTGGGTACACCTCGTTTCGACACAAACAGTCATGGGGCCTACCGTAGACCGCACGGAGGAGCGGCAACTGCCAGCCGCAACGACCCCGGCTGAAAGTTTTGTGGAAGATTCAGAAGTGCCGTCTCCCGGGAAGTCCACCACGAGCCTCGAAAGCGCAGCAGTTGGCGACGATGCTCCGACGACGATCCCGGCGAGGGACTTGGACGCCGTCGAAACCACGTCGTCGCGGGAAGAGTCAGCTGCCGAGACCGACTTCACCGAGGACGCCGCGCCCACGAACCGCCCAGACACTGTGGGGCTCACGACGCATCTGCCAGCTTCGGCTCCGCCCTGTGTGCCCCTGGAGCCGCCCGGGGTCTCACGCACGAGTTCCGGCTGGTCTTCCGCACGGCCTCCGAGTTCTCGTGGGAGCGGGTGGAGGCGCTGGAGAGACGCATCCAGGGCTTCCTGCGGGATGGGCCCTGCCCTCGGCGCTTCGCCCGCACCGCCTTTGCCCTGGGGCCCCCGCATGTGCTCAGCTGGACCGACCCCTCGGCCAATGCCACCTGGTGCGACCGCGCCTCCGTCGAGGCCCTGCTGCGCACCATGCGGTCCGAGTCCGGAAGCCCGACGCCGGCAGTAACGCGTGCCTTTTACCCGGAGTTTCTCGTCAGCTCCGTCGAGCTGCAGCTGCGTGGCGCCTGTGCGTCCGAGGCGGGCGCCTTCCCGGTAGTTGCAGTTGTCGTCGGGGCTGCACTGTCGGCGGCGCTGCTCGCGGGGCTGCTGGCCGTGCTGTGCAGGTACGTGCGGCCGCGCTCCCGCAGGCTGGACGTGACCCCGGCGGGGGACTCCTTCGACCTGAAGCAGAGGCGGCCGGCGCTGCTGCCCGGCGAGACCGGCCGGGCGTCTGCCGACGGGACGCCGCGCAAGGCGCCCCGGGCCCCCTTTGTGGTGGATACGGACTTCTGCTACATCAACCCCAACTTCCTGGAGGTGGCCCGGCCCTCCCCTCCGGCACCCCCTACCGCCCGGAGCCGCCCCCGCACGGCCCCCGCTCCACCCCGGGCGGCCCCGACGACCTCGCCTCCTCCAGCTCCGGGGTGGAGTCCGACCCCTCCGCCGGAGAGGCCGCCGACGCCAGCTGAGGGTTGCACGCGGCCTCCGCCGTCCCTCAACCTTTATCGGTCTGGCCCTTCCGCAACGTTTCTCGTGGCATAGACCGTGGGCGAAACGTGACACTGGCCAGAGGCATACGGAGGAGTTCTCGTTAATGACTATGCAGCGAGGAATTGAGGAATTGACTATGCAGCGAGGAACGCTCTGGCTGGAAGTGGGTAGGCGCAGAGCTAGCTCCCCTTGCCTCGTCAAATGCGCGCTCGGGACGTCTGCGTTGGAAAATATTTGTGTCTAATCGTAGTCCAACCAGAGCTCGGTGGTCTCTTCTCCCTCACGTTGAGGCTCCTGCTTTTGTAATCTGATGGACACTCATCAATTTAACTGCCAAAAGGCGTCCACTAAACCGAGCCAGACAATACTCGCCAACGTCCAAGGGGACACACATGTGTTTGCTTCCGACCGAGCAATATCTTACGATAGGAGAACACACTGGTCTATGAGGTATTTGTGAGATCAAATGTTGTCTACGAGAAATGATATAGCCTTATAGAAAAAAATAATGACGTAGCGATGCGCAGAAAAAAAATGTACGGGAATCGCGAGTGTTCCGCCCAATAGATGGCGCCAGTGTGTTGAGAGATGGCAGTCGCGAGCCACTGTGTGGTAAGCGAGTGTGTACCTGGCTTTAAAAGTGCCTCTGTGCACGAAGGAGGAAGCGGGGCAATGAAGCTTGCAGTCATGCGACGGTCCCAAGAGATCGATGGAAAGTGTTTTTATTTTGCGGGTTACCTGAGGACGTGTCCTGCCGAGGGAGTCTGGAGAAGAGGAATAGAACCTCTTGGGCTATTGCACCTGGAACATTTTACCTTCTAAATAGCCAGGGACCTATTTGTTGCCCATGCACTGACCCTTCTCAGATCCTTAGGAGTGTGTCATCAAAATGATTACCTCATAAGAGGCCAAAAAAGTTTCAAATCTCAACAGCAGTGTTTTGTCAAATCGGCCGTGAAAGAGGACCGCATGGTGGTCCGGCGTGTCCCAGTACAGAGAATAGTGGTTGGTGTCAGTGTTGCTCGACAGCTCTTGTGCTGTGTTGCGTTTGTGCGTTGCCGTAATCCTCTTGGAAAAGTGACATTGTCCATCTTAGCTCCTTACAAGGTAGTGCCAAGCTTGAAATACAACCTAATGAAACTCTTTTTCTCTGCCTGGCAGAGGAGCCTCGCCCGAATGCCGGCGTAAAAGTGTTCGAGGGAAAGGACTCTCCGAAAAAGCTGTCCCCGACCGGCTGTCTGCACCATTGTCCCGAGCTCTCTGACGTTCCACCGGCGAACGCCGTAAACGACTTCATTTTTGCGTTCCGCGAATATATTATCCCATGGTAACGTAGAATACCTCGACCATGAGCTCCATTTTATCCGTCGTTGGCGCCTCTCTGTCATCTGTACACTGTTGTCGCCTCGTCATTACATGCGGAGCTGCAGGTGCAACTGAACAGTGCCCATTGTGGGCGAGTTGGTGCTGAAGTTGAGAATACTTGGTAGCGCTCAAAGACAAAAGGAGGAGAGTTAACTGGACACCACTGCGTTGACTTTCAACTGTTTATTTGCGGGACGCAACTAAATTTATTGTGCCATCAGCGCCACTCGGCCAATCTGGTGCCACCACTCGCAAGAACCCTTATCTGTTCATCTGTAGAGTCTACACTGACACATGACCGGGATTATATGCCAGCTTAAAAAATCTCCCTCTTGTCCTTGGGTAGAACGGTACACGTGGCAGACGAGGTGGTGCAACAGAAAGATGGCCGTCCCAGTGTGTTCACGCAATCTATCATTTAGACATATGCCTGCTTGTCCAGCATATTTCTTCCCAGACGACAATGAAATTTGATAGACGACTCACTCCGCACGACCAACCCAACGGGCTTCTACGCTTCTTAGAGCAGCCCAACGAAGCTATGCGGAAATAGTCCGTCAATTTGTGCAACTTGACGGACCCTTTCCTTCTCGACGTCGCCTTCTAAAGTGTGTTCGTCGTACCACACTAGTGCCAATAAGCTCTGTAACTTCCCATTCAAAGCTAATTAAAAGACGGATTGATTAATTCGTGCCTTACGAATGCCCTTAAAAGGAGATGCCACCGTGCTAAAAGTCTGACAGCAGACTGAGCGTTTGTTGGCTGCCGGGTTTGTGAAAGCAGTGCTTGTGTTTGTTGCGATTGGAAGTCGGCCCCAATCCAGTTGCAGTCCATGGGAAACAAAAGATGGCGGTCATGCCATTCACGCACAAAATTATGTGCAGTCTTAAAAAAGTTGTTTTCGAGACAAGCTAGTCAAGTTGCGTAAATTGACGGACTCGAAGAATTGCAGGGGCTTGTTTGTTGCTTGTGCGGAGGATGTCATCTATCAGATTCTTTTGTTGTGTGGCATCACTCAATCAATTTCACTTTTATTCAAAATAAACGCAGAACATACTACAAAAACGCATCTGGATGAATAGCGTTCTTGGCTAATCTGGAATCCATTCCAAATGTACAAAAATAAATACTGTGGCGCTTATCTGGCACCCGTGCATGTGCCGTAGAAAAACAGCTCTTATTCATGTTGTTTTATATAAAGCTCTTTAAGTAGTTTCAAAAGTTTTGCTTTCTTTTGTTGGCTTAAGGAATTTCATATTTTTGTTTCAGTACACTCTATCATTCTTTGACCGTATACATCATGAGAAAATGGAATGTAAAAATGCTTTGTGTAAACATTTCTAGTTTCCCTACTCCCAAGTGAAATGGCAATATCCGTTGGTTTTAAAATAATGAAGCGGAGTGGGCATTAAATTTTGCATTGGCTCATATTCTGATCGCTCGCTTTTGTAGCGCTGTAATTGGTTGTATGTAGCTTTGACAACTAAAACCCCAAGAAGCCACACAATATTGGAGGCCGGTGTGAAAGGTGCTAAAATATATCGATCTAAGCATTCCACTATCGAAGTATTGACGTGGTTTAGCTAAAGTGTATAGAGAATATCCTAATGTTTTGCACAGTTTTTTTATGTGTGGCTTCCAATTGAAAGAAGAGTCGAGTGTCACTCCAAGGTATTTAATATTTTCAACCCTTTGAATATGGGTAGTTCCTATTTTAATATTACCCAACCCAGCTCAAATACCTTTAGAGGGTGACGGAAATATAACTTATTTGTCTTTCGTAAGTTAAGGGCGGTGCAGCAATTTTTGTACTTTCAATAAATACGGCTTAGAATTATTCCTCGACATTTATGACCTATGAAACACACTGTTATTTTTTCCACGCAATAACAGTCAAACCAAAAATCGGAAAAAAAAACGCACATCGTTTACCCCTTTTACTTGCAGCCAGAAAAAGCGGCCACGTGATCTGGATCCGATTATATGCCGTGCTTTCAACAGAGCCGCGTGCTGGGGCTGGCAGAGTACATGGCGCGCTCCAAGTTTCACGCATTGTTAAGGTTCGGCTCTTTCCGTCATCCGAGCGATTGGGTGGAGCCACTGCCCAAAAGCATGTCGAGGCATTGAATGTCACGAGCCAAAACTTAATGCCTACGCAGTGCACGAGTCCAATGTATAAGCCGCATTTAAATATTGTCGCGGCGGGGATCGCAAAGCCTGATGATGCACCCCATGGGATTGCATTGTTGGCATTGTCCCCGCAGCTTCGTCGTCAAGTTTTGCGAAGGAGAGACTGAAAGAAAAAGTCCGTTTTATCCCCCCCCTGTGACGAAGACGCTTCCTTGTCAATGGCATTGCGTTCGGTTATTATTGGGTTCCACTAGTGTCAGTAAGCTGGTGTAAAGTGAGAAACATTCCTACTCAATATCATTGCATGACCCCTTTAATCTTTTATCTAGAAATCATCTCTCCAACTGCTTAAGTTCCTGTGTCATTTCTATTTGAATTAATTGTAATGAATTTATCCAGTATCATCCGCATACGTTATCGTTTGCAGTCGTAATGTTAGCTAGGTCGTTATATATATGTAAATAGAAAAAAAGAAAAGGATTGGTCTTAGCACAGAAGCCTGGGGACTCCACTCAACACTAACCCATTTCTAGATAATAGTTCTCTTATGCCTACGACCTGAGAGCGAGATGATAAGTAACTCTTAAAGAAGTCAAAAGAAAAGCCTAGAAAATCGTATCTTTGTAGTTTG